>APFE030626083.1:80595-99054 GCA_000404065.3 Pinus taeda
GATGGTTTTCGGTCCATGGTATTGGATGCTTCAGCATGTACAAATATGTATTATAACATTGAAAGGAACATAATGAAAAATCAAGCTGGTAGTCCCAGTTTTGGGATCCAGGGGAAAATCTTTGTGTATATGTGTTTTATGTGTTATGCTCTCGCATCGTTTATTTTCTGTGTTTTAGAATTCATATGCACGTAATTTCTATACGGGGTTAAAACCTACACTTTGCAACTCCTTATTTTTTCCTTCAAAATCCTCAATGTATCTAATATATCAGGAGAATATTCATTTCCTTGTTCCCCACTTGATCTATAGGGAGAGTCACGTGAACTGTAGTCTATCATTTTTCTCGTCATCCTTGATTCTCTTCTTCATGCTAGTGTACCATGTCAGATAACCAAATAGATACCATAATCAAAATCATACCTCAATGTCATTCATGGGAGGCTTATATCATCTGCAAAATCAGTCCACATTGTCATGTACATGTATAATAATAATCATATCAATATATCAACCTCATGTATGAGAATACCAATTGCATACCATGACCTCATGCATGACAACCATAACCATGATAATGCATGCATAACCACATGCACCTAGCCCATCAGGTTCAAGTATTTGAACCATGCTCTTATACCACTTTGTAACATGCCTCCTCTCATATTGAACCACTTTCACCGGCTTTATTGAGGCAAACATGAGCCAAGGGGCTACTATGACATGACTCAACCTCCTAGATGACCTTAAAGAAATTGAGTTGACAAAACAAGACCTTACTAACTTCCCTCAGGTGCTACGGGAACCCCAAGAACTGACCAACCATTCAAGTTGTCCATCCCCTAAAATAACCTTCTTTTTCAATGAGTTAGACCCCTAGTCACTCCCATGACAAGGCCTCCAAGCAACTATGACCCTCCATTCACTCCCACATGCCTGCTTCCCAGTGACTACAGTCTTTTTCATGCATTTTTGTGCCAATGACTACGAGATTTAAGCCACTTTTTTAGATCTAGGACCCAGACCTCTGCCCAGAAATAAATGAAACTTCCAAAGATGATAAAAAACATACAAAAAACCTCTAACACACCAAACTTACACAAGGACTTGACCTAACATGGTCTAATCATGACAATCATTATGTCAAACACATAGACAACATAATATCTACATGTCATGAATGCATACCTGAACATAGAGATCTAAAACTTATTTGAGGTTTATCAAGAAGGACTAATTCCCTCTCATAATAGCTGCAATATTACCAATTAGATCATGCATTCATTAACTATTCATTCATCAATAAAAAGGTGATGACATCTATACTTAAAACTTACATAAAACCATGCTTATAACCATCATATAACTAGATAACTCACAATGATAGAACAACCATTAAAGCCACATAATAAGAGGTACATTTCCTCAAAAAGAGAAGAGAAACTTAGCTCTTATTAACCATATGCAAAAACCAACCAAGTCAGGGACTTCCACATACCAACCCACAATAGATTGGGTTAAATATTTCTTTTAGCCAATCACCCACATGCCATATTCCAAGCATGAATGGGGGATCTCATGGGATAAACAAATCCGTAAACAACCAAGGGAATCTAGAGGTTAAACCACCTCCACCCTCACACTACAGTGATCTCACCTAAATGGTCTCGAGATCACAAAACCAAATCGAGCTTGGATGCCTCAGAATTCCTTCACCATCCCTTGAGGAATTTTCCTGTCTCCACTCACCAGTTGAGGGCTTCCTGTAGAAAACCATCTCCACCCCTAACTCTTGGGATTTTCCTGAGACCACCTCACCCATATCCAAAACCTTTCGGCAATCCAAATTTCAACCAAGAATGAATCCCATCACACCATGGCTATCCCGAAATGGCAAGGCAAGACTAAAACCACTGTCGAAACCCATAAAAATCCATGCCAATGACAATAAATGAACCAAATATACACATGCATATACCATGCATGCAAAAACCAGCTAGGAAATCATACATGCAACTTGTTACCTGCAATTATTCCCATTGAAGCCGCTTGATCCAACCTTTCCTTGCTTGATCCTTGATTTCCTTTTCTTGCTTGCTTTCCTTCTCATATTGGTGCTCTTCTCCTCTCTAAGACTAATTCCAAAATTGAACTATCAAAACGCTGACAAAAAGTTGTGAATTGATTCTCATAATCCTTTTTATCATTGAGGCCTCTATTGTCTTCAATTTCCTCTATTTTTCTTTCAATTTCATCCTCACATGCAACCAATGACCTTTCACCTTCCCTTTCTCCTAATTTCCTTTATTTCTATAAATAAATGTCAATTAATGTTTTTTTTACTTTTCAAAGCCTTTGTCACTGCCTTTGCCAAATTCCCTTTAGCCATAATAAACAACAAGTGATGCCCAATGGGATGTTTTGCCCAACATTCATCTTGGAATATGTGTCCCGTGACCTTGCTTTTATTTTTCCTTTATTAAATTTATTACAAGAACTTTTAACTAGGGGTTGTTATGCATACAAATATGTACTTTACAAAAAAAAATGAGAACTGAGTACATGTAATGAAACATGATAGTATTCATGAAAAAATAAAATGAAAATATTGAATGCAAATATAAACATTTTTTGTTCTCAATTCCACATAACTTTATTCTATATATCTGTAATATCCCCATTTATATTCTTCTTCATAGTGTAGCTAGGGTGGATTTCCAGGGCAGGGGATGGCGAGGTCAGTTGAGCAGGTTTATGTCATCAGGGGTTCCAATGAGTTTTGAGGAGTTTTCATGGGGTCCGATGGCATTCACTTGACATATTCATCATTATGAGTAGTTCGCGCATCTTTTTTTGGTTTCGTAACTTTTGATAATTCCCGTAAAATGGAGTTATTATTGGCATAACTTAATTAATTATGCTCGAGATGGCATTCCAGGGAGATTAACTAATGGAACACCTTAGTGTAATAGCGCGTTGGAACCAAAACGAGAAAATCTACAGGATGGGATGCTGAGAAGTGACTTCCTGTGGCCAAAGAGAGTATGGTATGCGATTTTCCATTTTCCTTAGTTAAAAATGACTTTAATTAGTCATTTAATTAAGGAAAAATAATTAATTAGATAAAAAGGGCCAAAAATGACGTACGTGAAATAAAATAAAATTAAAAGGTTACTTGATAAAGTCAATGGAGGCGCTTCTAGAATAATAATAAAATAATAAAATTGGATGCTTCTAGAGGCTTGAAGATCTATCTATGAGATCTATAAAAGAGGAGGGGAAGGTCATTTGGAGACATCGTGGATTTGATATTGTTTCTTATATGAGAGGTTGAGAACATGGTTCTCTACTCCATTGGTAGCCCCTGGACAGAAACCCTCGGGTGATAGCGAGATTGGGTGAGCACCCATTTCCCCTTGGTGGATTCATTCAGTATCCACAAGTGTAGTGATTGATTTCTTGTTTCAGTTTGGAGGTTGGCATTAGCATTATTATCCTGGAGGGCCATTACTAGCTATTGTATTGGCATCTATTTCTATATAATAAAGCTAGATTTTGTTGTTGCATTTCTCAGTGTTCTTCATGTTGTGATCCTTTGATGGGATTTTCATGCAATTTGTGGGTTTATTGTTTCTGTCAATTTTTTTGTATTTGGGTTTTTACATGGAAATCTTCTATTAAGTGCATGAAAATTTTGTCTGAAGGGTTTGTTCCAATTTTTTATCATTTGGGATATTACAGTGGTAATAGAGCTGGTGTTCCTACCAGCCTGAGGGTTAAGTACAGATTGTCGAGGGTTTATTTTGAAGGTGCATTGCAGGAAATATATCCTTGCCAGAAAACCCCAAATCTTTGTTGAGGAACACTTCTTGTTAATTTAGCTTTCAAATTGTTGCATTTTTTAAATGATCGACAAAGTGGCAAGTCCAAAGTCTATTTTATTTAGAAAATTATATATTACAGAGCAATGGAACACATAAAAAATACTACAGAAATATAAACACAGAAAACACATGAAAACAAGAAAGACACAAATATACGTGGTTCACCCAATTTGGGCTACGTCCACAGAGAAACAACCAGTTCTTCCTTTTATATTATCCAATAAATTGAAGAGATACAACGTACAACATGTTGTACCTATGAGATAATAGTGGTCAGCTATCAATGCCAGAGCATCTAAGAAAATTGTTTTGGGGGATTTTTGTTTTAATTTGGAAGACCAATGAATAAAACAGATGTAACACTATAATGCCTAACCTTGTGAATAATATTAATCCCAAAGTAGAGGGCTGCTAGAAAACTTCACACAGTGATAAAGTTTGAATAATGGTGAGCAGAAACAAAAAATAATATGATTATTATAATCTTCAAACAGAAAATTAAACAATCATAAGTATGAAAACCTCTGACTAATGTTCAAAAGGTTCAAGAGAATATGCTTATGCTTACAACAAGATGCTGATCATTTATTGATTCAGAGGGAACTAATTAAACAGACAGTTCATGAATCCATTCTCTTTAATGATTATCGCTTTAGAATCTTATAGGAATAGATTGAGACACAATTATTCCTACCTAGGTATCTCTATAAGACATAAGAATATGAAGAAAAACATAATGTGTTGCACTGGAAAAACTTACAGGAAACACAAATTGTGTAAAACTGAATTCATAATCCTTTGCTTTGTATTAAGGGTCCAAAAAAGCTAGTACATCAAAGGTTTACAAATGCTTCTTCAAGAGTGAACTCTCTTTCAATGGTCAATCTGGTCCAATGGTGAATAGTGAACCCTTAATAACTCGAGAAGAGAGTTATTTATACAATAGTAGAACTAAGAAAATATCCTAAATTGTTTAAGGATTTATTCTAGGAAAAGGAAATATCTTCATGCAAGAAGATAGAGACATTTATTGAACTGTTGCTTGTTGTCCCTGTTATTTAGGTTCTGCTGGCTTCGGTCTTTGATATTTTGCCCTTTAAGCCGCTTGTCTGTTTGATCTTCACGCTAGATGTCATTTTTACTTAGACCTTTCATCTGATACACTTTCACCATTTTGTCTTTCATCTGTATTTCTTTATCTGCCTCCTCTGTTTTAACTTTTATTGTGTAAATTATCTATTTTAACATTTACTGTGTAAAAGTTTCCTTCTGCTTTGTCTTTGGTTTAAACTTGATTTCTGTTTGTACAGGAAAACCATTTGAACTCATTTCTCGAGAATATGGAACAAACAGGTTTTTAACTGGTATAAAACCGTTTATCTAGTCTCCTGATCTTCTGCTAATCACCTGCAAAATACAGCAATTGTTAAGAAAAACACAGGTTGACAGGGAGGGCCACAATGGCTTCATATGAGTTGAAAGGTCCATGGATGGAGTTCGAAGCATTTTCGGGAGGTAAACTGTGGTTAAATCGGTTGTAGAGGCTTAGGGTGGCGAAGGAGGGTTATATAGGTTTTACTGTGTAAATGGATGAAAAGAGTGAAAGCGAAGGTTTTCGCGTTTAAACGGGTAAACGGTTAACTTTTTAAAATTTGGCGCAAAGTGAACGGTGGATGGTTTTGTCATATGCGGGGAGCGGTTTCGGAGGGTCATCACATCGCTTTTTGCGGTGGGGTGGTTTTTCTCAGAGGGCACGTAAGTTAACGTGGGAATGACACGTAACCACAAGGGGCCTAAGCAAAACCACGAATCTCGCGTGCTCTCGAGCCTTTAAAGATTGGAGATTAGGAGCGTGCGATATGGCTGTGGATCGTTAGATTTGGGAGCAGGTGGTCAGACGACTATCGCATTGTCGAGATGCATGGAGGGAACATGTGTGGAGATTAGTGGGCCCGGGGAATAATTACAAGTGATTTTTAATTATTTTAATGAATAATGTGCGAATTAAACATATCACGATGGGTTAATGGAGTGGGACCAGGGTTTTAACTACGACGAGGTTTATTTAACCACACCAAGGGTGGGTTAAAAGATTTTGTCGGGAAAATGTGAATTGTGCAGTTAACTTTATAAAGAGGGGTAAAGAAGACTTAGGCTAAAAAGGTGTTTATGGGTTTTATGGCGTATGGTGGAGTTAATAAAGTAATGTGGAGGGGGGAATGAAAACTTAGGACAAGGGGGGTGCAATGAGATGAGGGGAAGTTAGTTAAATCAGCTTGTGAACATCTTTTCACTCTCATAACTGCTCCTGCACACTAAAACACATGATCAAGCATGGTAAATGTACTTCTGCAACTTTCTTCTACCTACCCTTTTACTTACCCTAACATTTTCTCTTCACTTAATTGGGTGCATTTAGGCTAGCAAACCCTTTTCTTTCCTTTTTCTTTTGAAAAGCAAACTATCTAATTCTAACCTTATAACATCCAAGGGCCCAGATTAAGTTGATGAGATCCTTATTATTCTCTACCTAACTATTGATCTGCCAAGATTAAATAGTTTGGCTAGATCTTTATTCTTTAACTATACACATGAAATTTTTGCCTCCATTTTTTAGGGCATCTATCCTAACATTTTCTTTGATATGGACATGTTATCAAGATATTTCTTAACATTTTATTCAATAATATTTTTGTCCATATCTTAGCTTAACATTTTTTTGAAAAATATTTTCATTTTTTGACTAATTGATTCTAACTTAACAAAACCAAAAAATGCTACAACATTGGCTCCAACTGGGGACTGCTTTCTCCTGTAGAATGCAAAGAACCTGCAGATCCATGTGCCTTCTCCTCGAGCTATGGAGTCTTTTGTTGTAAAAGAGATCACACTAATAGCTTGAAAAGTAAAAGAAACTGGAATTTTACAATGGTAGCAATGAAATCTACTTCAACCTCGCAGTACTGAATGTAATGTTTGGGAAACATTCCATTTACAGGATAAGTGGAATATAGCCCCTCAAGATTTTTTAGCACAAAAGTGTTGTTTCCCTTCGCTTCAACAATTGCTAAAGGTCCAAACCACAGGTTGTCAAACTTACCATCTTTTCCCTTCTCTTCTCTCTTGGAATCCCATCTTAGAACTAGATCACCTTCCTTAAAGTCCCTTTCCCTGGCTCTTCTATCAAACATTCTCTTCATCTTACTTTGATACCTTTTCAATTTGTATTGAACTTCATCTCTATTTTCATTTAGTTTAATAATCTGATTTATTCTCCTTGAAAAATCATCAGGTTCATCTGTCGAATCTTGCAAGAATTTTAAAATAGGGAAGGCCAAATTGGTAGGAAAGATTTAATCTTTCCCATAATCTAACTAGAAAGGAGATTTACTAGTAGATCTCTTTGGAGCAATTCTGTTTTCCCATACTGCATAAATTAAATCAGAGTCCCAACTCTTTTTATGATCTGCTAGAGTCTTTTTTATTACCTTTACGAGACTTTTATTGGAGGATTCTGCAACGCCATTACCTTGTGGGTAATATGGAGTTGAATGATGTAATGAAATCTGATATTTCTAGAAAAACTCAATCATTTTAACATTAGAAAAAGTTGTTGCATTATCAGTGACAATTTGAGTTGGGCAACCAAATCTAGATAATATGTTCTCTTCAATAAATTTGATTACTATTGAATCAATAACATTTCTCACTGGGATTGCTTCCACCCATTTAGTGAAGTAGTTTGTTGCAGTGAGGATCCATCTATGCTGATTACTTGAAGTGGGATGAATCTCTCCAATAAAATCTATTCCCCATTAGCTAAAAGGTTTTGAGACTATTGATGGAACCAGTGGAAGAGCTGCTAGTTTTTGCTTACCAGCAAACATTTGACAAGGAACCAAAACTCTGACCTTTGCTCCTACTTGTAAGAACAATGTTGGCCAATAAAATCCTCCCCTTAATATCTTATATGCTATTTCTCTCCATCCATAATGTCCTCCACAAAATCCTGTATGAAACTGATCAATGATTCCTTCAGTTTCTAATTTGTTAAACATAATAACAAAATATTTAGTGGGTCTTTCCAATACAAATTTGCATTTATGATACAGTACTTGACTGCTTTCAGTTTGAGAGTTTTAAACTGGCTTTTGGAGAATGATGCTGGACATTCAAAATGGATCAAGAAATTTACAATATCTTGGTACCAATCTGACAACATAAATTTTTCATTAATGTGTAAAGGGTTGATCTGATATGAAGGTAAAGGTTCTTGTGGATTCTTTTTTTCTAGATGAAGGGAAGGTTCTTATGGACTCTCCTGTTCTGCAAGGTCTGAAGGTTCTTGTGTATTCTTCTTATCTGAAGTTTGGGAAGGTTCTTGTGGATTCTTCCCTTGTATCTCTAAAACAAAATTGATTCCGAGCACTTTATAGTTGGATTCAACTAGAAGCTTAGCTAATCCTTGGCCTTTTACTAGCTTTGTAGTTTTGATAGTTAGATCAAACTCCAGAATTTGAGTGATCCATCTACCTCTCTTTCCATCAGTGTCTGGTTGGGTTAAAACAATTGTGACAACACTGTTAGTAACATAAGCAGTAATAGGAGAATGTAGGAAATACATCCTGAATGATTTCAGGGCTTGAATAAGGGCATAGGCTTGCTTCTCAATTATGTCATACTTAAGCTCGACATCTCTCATAACGTTACTGAAAAAGGCTATGGGTTGGTCATGGGAATATTCATTCTTTTTTAGTAGAATAACAGCAAGGGTTGTTTCTGAGGCAAAGGAAATGATACTGAATGGTTTAGTGTAATCAAGGCTGGCCAGGGTGGGAGATTCAAAGATAGCTTTCTTGATCTGATCAAAGGCATGCCTGGAAGATATAGTCCATTTAACTTCATGATCCTTTCAGAGCATGTCAGTTATATCTTTTACAATCTCAGAATAATTTGGGATGAATCTCCTTAAAAAATTAACCTTGCCTAGAAAAGCTTGAATCTCCTTCTTGTTTCTAGGTAAGGTCAATGTTTCAATGGCATACACACGCTTGGGATCAATCACCACTCCTTATTTTGAAATTATATGGCCCAACAATTTTCCTTCTTTGATAGCAAACAAAGACTTTTTAGGATTCAGTGATATTCCGAATTCTCTACACCTGTCAAAAACCTTCATCAAGTGCTTTAGATGTTTCTGATCAGATTTAGAAAAAATAGTTATGTCATCAAGATAAATAACCACAAATTTATTTACCTGACCCAAAAAAGCTACATCCATAGCTCTCTGAAACGTTGCTCCAACATTGGTAAAGCCAAATGACATTCTGGCATACATGAATGTACCCTAGGGTGTAGTAAAGGTTGTCTTCTCTCTGTCTGTTAAATCAACATTTACCTAATTATAGCCTAAAAAACCATCAAGCATAGAAATCCTTTGTGCTCCTGAAACCATTTGAAGTAATTGATCCATTTTGGGCAAAGGATAGTTATCTTTTAATGATGCTTTGTTCAAATTTCTAAAGTCCACACAAACTTTGATTTCTCCATTCTTCTTTCTAACAGGAACTAAATTTGCAACCCAATTAGAATATCTAAGAGGGAGAATGATCTGGGCATCTAGAATTTTCTTAATTTCCTTTTCTACAGTTGGTAGAAGAGTTGGATTGATCCTCCTAAGTTTCTGTTGATAAGGGAGTGCTTCTGGCTTTAAAGGAATCTTATGATGTATTAATGAAGTGTCATAGGTTTTTAAATCAGCATAGGTCCATGCAAAAACATCCCTATAAGTTTTAAGTAACTTAAGATATTGAGCTTTGATCTCAGGATCTAGAGATGCAAATATTTTAATGTTTTTAATATCATCATTTGTTCCAATATTAATTTCTTCTATGTCATCCTGTGAAGAAATGGACTAAGGGTTTCTGAGGACATCATTTTGATCAAACAATTTTTCTAAAGGAATGAGGCCTTTGGGAATAAAATTGTTATATAATTGAATAATGTCATGATCAACAATTTTTGAATTGAAATTTGAAGTATCATTTTCATTTGCATTTTCATCTATTTCTGTTCTATCTTCATCAATTTGTAGAATTGAAAAATCATCTATAACCTGCAAAAAAGATTTCAAATGTTCATCATCTTCAAATATCTGCCAATGTTTTAGATTGTCTGGGATGGATGGTCCGCAACTTGTATTTGATAGAGTACATTGGTCTGATCAAGAATTTTAAATGAACTAGCAGAAATAGCTAAGGCATCTGCATGAATATTCCCATCTCTTGGAATATAAGTTAAATTAAAAGCATCAAAGAAGTTTTCAGCTGAATCCCAAACTTCATTTCGATGAGACCTAAGTCTAGGATGCTTAGTCTGGCAAATATTTCTCAGTTGTTTGACAATAAGTTCTGAATCAGTAAAAACACTTAAGTTTTGAACGTTTAAGCTTTTGGCTAATTGAAGTCCCAAAAGGAAAGCTTCATATTCAACCACAACATTAGGTACTTCGAAGCGACTACATGATGGTGATATATATATATATATATATATATTTTTTTTAATTTTAATTTAATTTAATTTTATTATTATTATTATTTTTCGGAAAAATAAAAAACTACCCCAAGCTCTACCCCATCTTTTGTACAAGAACCATCAAAAAATAGTTTCCATACCTCAGTTTGATTTGTTACATGACTTTCAATTACATCTTCTATTTTAACTTGAGTTTCATGAATTTGGTTTGAAGAGAGTTGAAAGCAACCAAAATCCTGATCAATTGCATAAATGGGATAGTTCCTTGGTTGGTAATTTTTGCAAACAGTTTGCACAAATCTTACTTCTCTATATAACCTTAGTTGTTCTCCCCCGTAAACTAGAATAGTGGCATAAGACATATCCATATGAAGAGTTCCCCCTAATTTGGCACAGTAAGACCTAGAAAGGAGCATTCCAAATTTGGGACAGATATCTGTGACAACTATATCAAGCACTACACTTTTCACTGGAATTTGGGCAAGGGTGACTACTAAATCATTAATCAATCCTAAATAGGTCACCCTTTTAGAATCAAAGGTGTACAAGTCATGATAGGATCTAGTTATGTCAAGTTTCAAATGGTCCATGATTTTTTTTGGCATGAGGTTATGTGATGCTCCAGAATCAAGCATACAATTATATAACATGGAATCATTTGCCTTAAGAGTTACATAGAAAGGAGGCACTATTTCATCTATCATATCTGAGCTAGGACCAAAGACAACTGCTGGTTTTTCATATTATAGACTAATGATATCACTTTCAGCATCAACTGAGGTGTTCTGTATCCATTTAGAGACTTGATTTTTACAACCAGGATTTTTGGAAAGTTCTGAAAGTGGAATTGGGATTTTAGCTCTTTATAACTCTTTTTCAACATTAAATGTAGTCAAAGCATTTTTATCATTATGAGTAGTATCAGTTAGTTGATTTAATGGTCGAATAACAGTTGTTTGAGTTTCAACAACTTTGGTACGAGGTTCAATTATTGAAGTCTCCTTAGGAAGTCTTCCAGGGCCAGGTCTAGGCCTAAGATCATATCTCTTGTTCAACTCTGCAATTAAAAATTCAGAGAAGGCATGGTATTTAGAAACCTGTGAGGATTCTTGATCTTCTTGAACCCGATTTTGTTGTGAGAGAGGAATCATAATTGTTTGATTAGAAGAAGTATCCATGGTATTGATATCTTCAGTAATAGTCATAGTATTTTCATCAGGTTGTTGGTCATCTATCAATAGAGGAGTGGGAACCTGATGATCATTACTAGGTCTCTGAAGAATTTATAATTGTGGATTCCTTCTATATTGAACTTGATTTTGATTTTGGGTTCTAGTAAGTTTTTGTTGAACTGTCTTAGGTTGAGTCTCAATCTGGGAAATTCTATTAGATATATTTCTAAGAAGAGAAGTTATTTCATCTATTTTAGAATTTTCAGTTTGTCTTAGAAGAACTAGAGGAACTAGAGGCTTCTTGAATAGATTTGAGTTTTCTTTGGGTCTTTTCCTCTTTAGCTTTCAAGGAAGTCGAAGCAGCCCTATTTGCTTGCACCTCTATAGCATTTTTTTGCATATATTCAAGAGTTCTTGAAGTTCTCTCTCTTAGCATTACAACAAAGTCATCATCAAAGGCTTTAGAAAACCTAGACTTAGCTGCTGCTATAGGGGGTTTACAATCAGGGGGCATCTTATGAAAAGTTTGTTGAAAATTTTGATGAAATATAATACAGGTTCACCAAAGTTTCTTTTAAGTTCTTCAAATTCAATCAGAAAGTAAAGAGGATCTTTCTTTACAACCCAATGGTTTTTAAATATTTTTGTAATCTCTTCCCAATTTCTAATGGAATTTACAGGTAAATACCTAAACTAGATTCTTACATTTCCTTCAAGTGACTATATAAACAATCTCATGTAAACATTTTCCTGTTCAATATTCATGTTGTCTACAAAGTCTAGAAAAGCTTGAAGATGGTCCTCAGCTATGGGACCAGTTTCTCCATTATACCTGGGAAGTTATTTCAAGTATCTAGCTGGGAATGCATCGAGGTTAGTAGGCAAGGCTAAAGCTGCATATCTAGCCTATACAATAGGTTGGAATTCCATAGCAGTAGGTGGTGTATGAGGTGTTTGTGTGGATTAAGAAGAAGAAGATGAAAAAGAGGAAGAAGAAGGTGATTGAGGGGGTGTGTGACTATGTGGAGGTGAAGAAGGAGGGGATCTCCTAAATGACTTTAAAGGAGTCTTAAGAAATAACTTTGGGACCTGTGAAGGAATACCCTCTTTTGTTTCAAAAAGTGGATTTGTGTATACAAAGATGATCTCTTCAGGTCTTTCAGAAGTAGAAGGAAATGAATAAGTGGTAGGGGATATTAAATTTGTGGGTTTATATTTAGGTAAATGAACACCCAAGTCAAATTTAGTTTTAGGTGATCCTGGTGGTAGAGGGGGTTCTATATGCTTTTCAAAAGAATGAATGAGGAAATATGAACCTAAATCAACTTCCCTATCTAGTAGTTTAGAAACCCTAGGTGGTATTTGTGTCCTATCAGGATCAGATGGAATATTACTAAAAGGATCAAATGATTATAAATCTTCAAAATGCAAGGCAAAAGAAGAAGAAGAACATGGTTGTTATCTCCTTTTAGAACTAGCTTTTCTCATAAGTTTCTCAGTATCTGACAGAGGATTAACTAAGTCATATTTAGAATGAGATCTAGTGTGCTTAAAAGGTGCCAATTTAAGCTAGTGGAGTCGCCAGGTGAAAGATTTTAACCTTCCTAGACCTTTAATCACCTTAAATGAACAGAATGAATATCGTTGTCCCAAGAAAAATTAATGAAATTCGAATCCCTAGAAACGATGATAGGCTGATGTTGTACCTCTGAGATAATAGTGGTCAGCTGTCAATGCCAGAGCATCTAAGATAATTGTTTTGGGGGGGTTTTGTTTTAATTTGGAAGACCAATGAATAAAACAGATGTAACACTATAATGCCTAACCTTTTGAATAATATTAATCCCAAAGTAGAAGGCTGCTATAAAACTTCACACAGTAATAAAGTTTGAATAGTGGTGAGCAGAAACAAAAAATAATATGATTATTATAATCTTCAAACAGAAAATTAAACAATCATAAGTATGAAAACCTCTCACCAATGTTCAGAAGGTTCAAGAGAATATGCTTATGCTTACAACAAGATGCTGATGATTTATTGATTCATTAGGAACTAATTAAACATACATCTCATCAATCATTCTCTTTAATGATTATCACTTCAGAAGCTTATAGGAATAGATTGAGACACAATTATTTCTACTTAGGTATCTCTATAAGACATAAGAATATGAAGAAAAACATAATGTGTAACAGTAGAAAAACTTACAGGAAACACAAACTGTGTAAAATTGAATTCAAAATCCTTTACTTTGTATTAAGGGTTCAGAAAAGCTAGTACATCAAAGATTTACAAATTCTTCTTCAAGAGTGAACTCTCTTTCAATGGTCAACCTGGTTCAATGGTGAATACTGAACCCTTAATAACTCGAGAAGAGAGTTATTTATACAATAGTAAAACTAAGAAAATATCCTAAATTGTTTAAGGATTTATTCTAGGAAAAGTAAATATCTTCATGCAAGACGATAGAGACAACTATTGAACTGTTGCTTGTTGTCCCTATTATTTAGGTTATGCTGGCTTTAGTCTTTGATATTTTTCCCTTTAAGCTGCTTGTCTGTTTGATCTTCACGTTGGATGCCATTTTTACTTATGACCTTTCATATAATACACTTTCACCATTTTGTCTTTCATCTGTATTTCTTTATCTCCCTCTGTTTTAACTTTTATTATGTAAATTATCTATTTTAATATTTACTGTGTAAAATTTTCCTTCTACTTTGTCTTTGGTTTAACCCTGATTTCTGTTGTACAGGAAAATCATTTGAATTCATTTCTTGAGAATCTGGAACAAACAAGTTTTTAATTGGTATAAAATTGTTAATCCAGTCTCCTGGTCTTCTGCTAATCACCTGGAAAATACAACAATTGTTAAGAAAAACACAGGTTGACAAGGAGGGCCACAATGGCTTCATTTGAGTTGAAAGGTCTGTGGATGGAGTCTAGAGCATTTTCGAGAGGTAAACAGTGGTTAAATCGGTTGTAGAGGCTTAGGGTGGTGTAGGAGGGTTATGCAGGTTTTACTATGTAAATGGATGAAAGGAGCGAAAGTGAAGGTTTTCACGTTTAAACGGGTAAACGGTTAACTCTTTAAAATTTGGCACAAAGTGAACAGTGGATGGTTTTGGCGTGTGCGGGGAGCAGTTTCGAAGGCTCATCACACTGCTTTTGGCCGTGTGGTGGTTTTTCTCCGAGGGCACGCGAGTTAACGTGGGAATGACATGTAACCACAAGGGGCCCGAGCAAACCCACAAATCTTGCATGCTCTCGGGCCTTTAAAGATCAGAGATCGGGAGTACACGACATGGTTGTGGATCGTTAGATATGGGAGCAAGTGATCAGACAACTATTGCATGGTCGAGATGCACAGAGGGAGCAAGCGTGGAGATTAGCGGACTCGGGGAATAATTACAAGTGATTTGTAGTTATTTTAATGAATAAAGTGTGGATTAAACATATAGCGGTGGGTTAAAGGAGTGGGACCAGGGTTTTAACTACGATGGGGTTTATTTAACCACAGAAAATGTGAATTGTGCAGTTAAATTTATAAAGCGAGGCGTAAAGAAGACTTAGGCTAAAAAGGTGTTTATGGGTTTTATGGCGTATGAGAGTTAATAAAGTAATGCGGAGGGGTGAACGAAAACTTAGGACAAGGGGGGTGAAATGAGATGAGGGGGAGTTAGTTAAATCAACTTGTGAACATCTTTGCACTCTCATAACTGTTCCTGCACACTGAAACACATGATCAAGCATGGTAAATGTACTTTTGCATCTTTCTTCTACCTACCCTTTTACTTACCCTAACATTTTCTCTTCACTTAATTGGGTGCATTTAGGCTAGCATGCCCTTTTCTTTCCTTTTTCTTTTGAAAAACAAATTATCTAATTCTAATCTTATAACATCCAAAGGCTTAGATTAAACTGATGAGCTCCTTATCATTCTCTACCTAACTACTGATCTGCCAAGATTAAACAGTTTGACTAGATCTTTATTCTCTAACTATACACATGAAATTTTTGCCTTAATTTTTTAGGGCATTTATCCTAACATTTTCTTTGATATGGACATGTTATCAAGATATTTCCTAACATTTTATTCAATAATATTTTTATTTTTGTCCATATCTTAGCTTAACATTTTTTTGAAAAATATTTTCATTTTTTGACTAATTTATTCTAACTTAACAAAACCAAAAAATGCTACAACACAACAGATTGACTGTAATTCTCTCTTCGCTCTCACACAATATCCTCTCTCTTTCTCACTCAAAATAAAGATCTACATAGATGCAATACAATTCCCTCATATATAGCGAGGGGTTACCTTCTAGGAAAAAAACCCTAAATTAAACATAGCTTTTATCGTTAGATCTCTGCCTAATGAACAACCCAGATTGACTACGAAATTACAACATTTTACAAGGAAATTTTACATCTATTTTTAGCTTTAGGAGCATTGCCCCCTATCCCTCGCCAGGGGGGCTCCTAAAGATTGTTTTCGCCCGCCCCCCGCCCCCCACCCTGGACCCCCCTTGTAGTGCATATATTACGGGCGGAGTTTTCGCCACATTACGAACTGGGGTCCAATGCGACGATACCTCTGAATAAAGAAAATAATCAGGCTCCACACCCAACAATATCCCACTTGGACACTGATAATAGAAACTCCATCGCTGCTTCATTTTTTGGACAATGACTCCACTTTGGACCTGGCTGTTTCTCATCTTCATCATCATACTTGAAAACCAATTGAAACTGTGCAGAGTCAATGTTTCTCCTTGGTTACAAATCTTTTCCAGCTTCAACTGTCCATCTTCCAACACCGACCGTATGAAATGGTACTTGAGCTATATATCTTTAGTCTTGGAATGAAAAGTAGAGTTCTTTGCAAGATGTATGGCACTTTGGCTGTCACTGTATAACTTGCCTAACTCCTGCTTCTTACTCAATTCATCCAGAAACATTTGTAACCAAATCATTTCTTTACTAGCCTTTGTAGCAGCAACATACTTTGCTTCCGTTGTTGAGAGTGCAACAACACTTTGCTGTTTTGAAACCCAACTGCAGATGTTCCACCTACAGTAAACACATACCCTGTTGTGCTACTCCTGTTATCTCTATCACCTGCCATATCTGCATCAACATATCCCTCTAGAGCAATGTTTGAACCACCAAGGCATAATGCTTGATTTGTGGTACCTCTCAAATACCTGAGAATCCACTTTACTGCCATCCAATGTTCTTTTCGTGGATTGTCCATGTACCTGCTTACAACTCCCACTGCATGTGCAATATCAGGCCGTGTGTAGACCATTGCATACATTAAGCTTCCAACTGCTGATGCATATGGAACTTTAGACATATAAGCCATTTCTTTCTAAGTCTTGGGACACACCTCCTTACTTAGTTTGAAATGGCTAGCCAAAGGTATACTAACTAGTTTTTCATTCTTCATATTAAATATTTTCAACACCTTTTCTATATATTCACTCTGAGACAATGTTAATTTTCGATTCTTCCTATCTCTAGTTATTCTCATACCAAGGACTTGTTTTACAGCACCCAAATCCTTCATTGCAAATGATTTCGTCAATTTTCTTTTCAACACATTTATTTCCTGCATGTTAGAACCTGCAATAAGCATGTCATTTACATACAATAACAATATAATATAGCTGCCATCATTTTGTCTTTTGAGATAAACACAATGATCAGTGTGACATCTAGTATAACCTTGTTTAGACATAAACCTGTCAAATTTTAGATACCATTACCTTGGAGCCTGTTTTAAGCCATAAAGGTTCTTCTTCAACCTGCACACTAGTTTCTCCTTCCCTTTTACTTCATATCCTTGTGGTTGCTACATATATATCTCTTCCTCCAAATCCCCATGGAGAAAGGTTGTCTTTACAAATAACTGCTCAAGATGCAAATATTCATATGCTACTAAACTTAAAATAGATCTGATTGAAGTCATTTTAACAATGGAGAACATATCTCATCAAAATCTATACCTTTTTCTGTGCAAACCCCTTCACCACAAGTCTAGATTTATACCTTTTTCTACCTCCATCTTCTTCCTTTAACCTGTAAACCCATTTATTCTGCAATGTTGTTTTACCTGCAGGCAACTTGATTAAGTCCCAAGTTTGGTTATGTGCTAAGGAGTCCATCTCTTCTTTTATGGCTTGATCCCACTTCTTCCTGGTTTCTACCTGCACTACTTCTTCATAACATTCTGGTTCACCAGAATCATTCAACAATACATAATATAATGAAGGAGAGTATCGTTCAGGGGGTCTACTTATCCTGGTAGATATTCTAAAACCACTTTCAGGTGTTTGAGGTGATTTTTGCTATTGTGGTTGTTGTTGTTGTTCTGGCTATTGATCATTATGATTTTCAGGCACCTTCACTTTTTCTATGATGTCATCAAGGACTGTGTATTCTCTGTTTTCTTTTTCCTGTTCCTTTTCCCGCATTTGATCCTTATACAAAACCTTTTCATTAGATATGACATCTCTGCTCCTAATGATTTTGTGTTTTTTGTAATCATAAAAGCGATAACCAAAATCATTAAGACCATATCCAATAAAGGTACATTTCTTTGATTTGGCCTCAATATTTGTTCTATTTTCTTTATTAATGTGCACAAAGGCTTCACAACCAAAAGTATTTAAAAATGAGTAGTTTATCTTTTTACCTGTCCATGCCTCCTCTGGAATACCACCATCCAAGGAAATTGAGGGCCCTCTATTTATTAGATAAACAACAATATCTACAACATCTGCCCAAAATTGTAAAGGCAATCTTGCATGCAATCTCATGCACCTTGCATGCTCCATGATTGTCCTGTTCATCCTTTCTG
>APFE030626083.1:99070-120765 GCA_000404065.3 Pinus taeda
GGCAATCTTGCATGCAATCTCATGCACCTTGCATGCTCCATGATTGTCCTGTTCATCCTTTCTGACACACCATTTTCTTGTGGTGTTCCTGGAACTGTCTTCTCTTTGCGAATTCCATTCTCTGAACAATACCTATCAAAATCTTTGCTACAATATTCACCTCCATTGATTGATCTGAGACACTTCAACCTTTTTCCTATCTCATTTTCAACCAAAGCTTTCCATTTTTTGAAAGTATCAATTTCATCACATTTATTTAGAATACAATAAATCTAGGTTTTTCTGGTTGCATCATCAATAAAAGTAACATAATAATGAGAGCCACTGAGAGATGATATTTGAGCAGGTCCCCATACATCTGTATGCAGAAGCTCTAATTTTTTGCTCTTCTTTTTTCCAACTTTGAGGAATCTAACTATCTTCTATTTTCCATAAACATAATTCTCACAGAATTTTAAATCAACATGCTTCAAACCTAGCAACAAATTTCTTGAGTGAAAAATCTACATCCCTTCTCACTCATGTGCCCAAGCCTATGATGACACAATGTCGTATCTTCTCTTGTAGAGGTTAAAGCGTTAACAAAATTAGAAATACCATTGCATAAATACAATGTACCAACATTTTCTCCTTTTTCTATTAACAGGCTACTTTAGTGATCTTCTAGGTTTTATCTGTAAAAGTAGTTACACGGCTTTCACCTCCCAACCACCCTGTTGAAATCAGATTTTTCTTTAGATCTGGAACATGCCTTACCTCCTTCAATAGCCATTGATTTTCATTCTACTATTTTATGAAAACTGTACCCATTCCAATGATTTTACAGGTTTTATCATCACCCAATTGAATCTGTCCAAAATCTCCTTGAATATAATCATGAAAATGTTTCCTATCAGGTGTGGCATGCAATGAGGCCCTTGAATCTACCACCCAGGCATCAATAATATTTTCTAATGAAAGAATCAAAGCATCTTGCAACACATCACCTGTCACATTCGCTTCATGATTGTTTTTTTGCTGCGTGTCTCCTTCTTTTCCCTTCCGAGACTTGCAGTGTTTCTTTAGGTGTCCTTTCTTCCCGCATTTCTAACACACTATCCCCATATGGACTTGGATTTGCCTTTCCTTGACTTACTGCGATATTGTGGGCTCTTTCCTCTTTCCATTTTTCTTCCCCTAGTCTCTGCAATCAAAGAATTACCTGATGTCTCATTGGACCTTTTCCGTTTCATTTCCTCGCTAAGGATTGCACTGACAACATCATCAAACTTTAAAGTACTAGATCTAGAGACAGAGTTACTAATGGGCATAACTAAACCATTCCAACTTTCTGGTAATGAGCATAGAAATAGCAGAGCCCTAACTTCACCATCAAAAGTTACCCCTACAAAACTTAATTGACTGGTAACTGTATTAAATTCATTTAAATGATTAGCAATAGATCCACCTTCTGACATCTTCATATTAAATAAATGCTTCATAAGAAATACCTTATTTGAGGCTGAGGGTTTTTCATATAGTTTGGCCAACGTTGATATTAAACCCTCTATTGTCATTTCCTTTGAAATATCAAAGGCTACTTATGTCGCTAGGCACAACCGTATTGTTCTAAGTGCCTTTCTGTCGAGAATATCCATTTCTGTGTCTGTCATACTCATCGGCTTCTTTGTCTTTCTGCTCAATGGTTGGTACATATATTTTTGGTAAAAATAATCTTCCATCTGCATCTTCCATAGCTGGTAGATTTGACTATTAAATTTTTCGACCCTAAACCTACCATCTTCCACCATTGCTCCCACTTGAACCAATAACCCTTCTCCCCTGCAAGTTTATCAGCCAAATAGACCTTCGGCTCTGATACCAGTTGTTAGAAAATTATATATTACAAAGCAATGGAACACATAAAAAATACTACATAAATATAAACACATAAAAACAAGAGAGACACAGACATATGTGGTTCACCGAAGTTGGGCTACGCCCACGGAGAAACAGCCAGTCCTTCCTTTTATATTATCCAGCAAACTGAAGAGATACAACTTATAGCAGGTCTGTTGTACTCTTCACTCTCAAACAATCTCCTCTCTCTTTCTCACTTAGAATACAGATCTACATAGACACAATACAATTCCCTCATATATAGCGAGGGGTTTCCTTCTAGGGGAAAAAAACCCTAAATTAAACATAAATTCTACCATCAGATCTCTGCCTAATGAAGGACCCAGATTGACTACGAAATTACAACATTTTACAAGGCAATTTTACATCTATTTTTAGCTTTGGGGGCATTGCTCCCGATCCCCCGCCAGGGGGGGGTGCTCCCAAAGATCGTTGTCTCCCCCCTGGATCCCCCTTGCAGCGCAAATATTACAGGCGGTGTTTCTGCCACATTACGAGCTGGGGTCCAATGCAGCGATACCTTTGAATAAAGAAGATAATCAGGCTCCACACCCAATAATTTTCAATCGAAAGTTTCATAAAAGTTTTGGGTTGCGGCCAAGTATTGAGGGACGTTTATTCTTCCTCCATGAAGTTCGATCCTCTCATGGGAGTTTGAGCTAGATACATAAAGAGAAACTGACTACATATTTTCTCCATAAGGGACGATTTTATTCTAAAATCATTGGTTCCAGGTTTCCTATTATTGAGACAACAATCACAACTCTTGTTCGTGGATATAGAGCACCAACAAAACATGTTGGCTGAGGGAAATACTTCAGAATTTGTTAATCGGTGCATGTCATATCACCTATTATGTGGGAACGTTTTTGTCAGACCGAATTATAAAATGCCCAAGAGAGCGATGCATAAATCATTGTGTTGTGCGATGAAAAATATCACGTGTCTGATTGGAGAGATAGGTAATTGGATCAACGGTTGAATCAACTAACAACGTACACAAGGTTGTGGAATTTAATTACTGAGAGAACGCGTGAAAATTCAACAAGGTTGCCATACATTCTGAAGACAAACAAAAAGTGGATGAGATTATATTGTATTGTAGTGCGGAGGATTTGCATATAATTGCTCCTGAGCTTGTATACATAACATGAAGAGAATAGATGGAGGGTTCATTCTTTAGTTAATTGCCACATGTCAAATTGAGCGCCTCAGATTGCAGAGGAGTAATTCAATCAGTACCATTACACAGAAATCAGTCTGTTCTCCACCATTTGACATAATTCTCTGGCTTAAAACCGAATATTATAGTATGGAATTGTGCGATTGAATAACCAAAGGGAGATAAAGCCGATTTCAGTAGCATATTATTAGTCACGCGAACCACCAATTCCATTTTCCAGTGAACTTGATTATTGACTGAAGGCAGAGTAAGTATATCTTTGGTGTTCATGGCTTGTTCGGTATCGGCTCTAAGTATGCATGCTATTACGTTGTTTCTAAAAGTCGATTTCTCCCTAACAAGTCAAAATCCAGTCAAGGCTACCACCGAAGATCGAGCTCGATCTACTGAAGTCGTTTAATGATTCTTTGCTAAGGCAAGAGGTTGATTCGACTAAAAGAGTTGTGGTTGCAGGTGCATATCATGCATATCATGTACAGAATGGCATGAGTCCGTTTGAGAAGTTTGATGACGGTTTGAAGTCTAGAGTTGACCTGTATTGGAGGATCTGGGTATAGTGCGCACTTTCAGCTGTGCGCATGTCATTGGATCACTGGACTTTACGATGCAATTAACATATGCATGGGTGAAAATAAGCCAAAGTACGTAGAAAAGGAACCATGACCATATATGCACTCAAAGCGTTCATATGCCAAATATAAACTTTGTGTGTGCACTCTCATATAGATACGTTTAGAGGGGAAACGACAACAATTTAAAATCTATGCTATCAAGACGAATGCCGGTACCAATTCATGGACTCAGAAAGGATTGAATTCAAGGCAGAAAGTCTGGAAGTAGAATTGACAAATTGAAAGTTGCCTTGCTGAAGCAAAACTTCTAGTGTTATAGTTGAATGTTCTTTGAAAGTTGAGCCTCATTGTTGGAGTAAAATTGGACATAATTTTATTGGCAGAGTTGGGAGAGTCAAATTGCTGGAATTCCATACACCAGTCAACAAGCAGCTGATTTCAGGTTTTCCTATTAAAAATTCAGTCATCATGTCATTCATTAGTCTGAAAGTAATCATTTTCATTGGCACAAAAAAGGGGTCTATGTAATTTTATAGGTGTATGATTGCTACCATATAATGCATGTCAAATATATGATGAGAGTTGTAAATGAGGGTTTATATGCTAGATTTCAGAGATACATTAATACCATATGCCTGTACACTACTCTCTTATCATTGGTGCCAAGCTTTGTACATTTGAGTGAGAGTTTATGTGTTGTCGGGGCCAACATCCTCAGTTCTGTGAGAGTAAGTTAATTGAGCTGCAAAGGTTTGAGGAGCTTGATTGAATTTTGATGTCTTGTTGCTATTGAATGATGGAGTACCTAAAACACATTTTAAATCAACACAATAGAACATCAATAGACTGAAATCTTGGCCAAAAATCCACACAGAACAACAAACCATTCTCAAAAGGGGTCCACACCCTTCTCCAGCAAGAACCGCCAAAAGATTTGCAGAAGGGGTAGGAAATAGGGCACAAAATATTTGCACTTGGGACAAATTTGAATCACATGAAGGTCACATGGAAAGTTCTCTTAAGAATTGATGAACTAGATGCCCTCCTTTCCAAAGTGAGTCAATTAGAGTGGAGGAAGTTGATATGATCTTTGAAACCAGCCATGCTCGACTTAATACATGTCAGGTTCTTGGAGGAACCTTCTGAAGGGGTCAAACTTCAAGTTGCATCTTGTCTCAGTAACATCATGAGACTAACTGCCCCTATAGATCCTCACAATGATGATGTTATGAGGAGAGTTTTCATATTGATGATATAAACTATCTGAGACTTGGACAATAGTGCACACTCTACCTTTGGGAAGAAGCTTGATATTTTAGGAGTTATGGCCATGACTAGGACTTATGAAATCATTCTTGATCTAGAGTGTGATGGTTTGACCTTGGACATGTCCCAATGATTCTTCATCATTAGGACACATCTTCTTGACAATGTCATAGCACACATGCAACCCATCTTGTCATCATGTATGAGAGATCGTGATGCCATTTGTCAAGAGTTGCAGTCTCGACTATTGTCTATCTGGAGGAGAGAGCAACTGGTCTGACCAGCTGCTTATGAGCTAGTTGAAAGGTTGGTTGAGCAGAACATTGGGTTTTTTAGGAGACAGTTGACCAGGGAGGAGCTACTCAGGTTTCGGGGATCGTGCAACAAGAATGAGCTGAGGAGGAAGGGACTTTGCTTCATCTGCAAAGGACCTTGGGGACCTAAACACTCATGCTTAAATGACACTAAGGAGATGATAGAGGTAGAGTAGGAGGAGATCCCTTTTGACTTTCAGGGTGAGGATTCTTCTTTGGATGAGTCCATGGGTTCATACGATGATACCTATGAGGAGAACGAGCATTCTTGTGGATTTGATCTCAGTAGCCCAGATGCGCATCCATGTGTGGTAGAGGAGTATGATGAGCAATTGATTGTTACCATTAGGGAAGGATATTCGGGAGTATATGAGTGATTGATGATTCAACATAGAGAGCACATAGAGGAGCACGAGACAGATGACACACACAGTGTGTGGGATGAGCCAGTGTTGGAGAGTCAGCTAGTAGCTCATGTTGAGCCCATGATGGAGGATGAGTAGACACCCTTGGGGCTAGTCATTGGAGTGGAGCAGACAAATGTACAAGAAGATTCCAGAGAGGCAGCATTTGCATACACTTGTCCTTAGGAGATTTTGGAGATTAACAAGGTGGTCATGCAAGAGGATAATAGATGGCAGGAGCTGTTGGAGATGGTGGTGCACCCATATTTGGGCTGACTCACTGATGAGGTGTGGGTAGATGCACAAGAAGTTGGCAGAGTTGTAGGAATTTCAAGGAGCATCCCTCTCCAGGAGTATATAGATAGGGCTTGAAACATAGTTTTCCCACTCCTTCCCATTAGAGGGAGGAAGGCAAAATTTCTCGGACATGTTTTGATTAACAAGGTAGAGCCTTAGGAGTTAAGCATGGACCAATTTCAACATAGTAGACCTAACCCTTGCACAAGTGTCCATACATTAGGTTGGTGGGAGATAATGAGTTGGTATCCTTTTGATGGAGCATCAACCTTAGTTCGCGACATGGTATATCAGGGCACTTAGATGAGGAGGTTACTATATGTTTCAGTGAGCAGTGGGAGGTGGACCGAAAATTCACCAGTGTTTCCATAGCATTAGCCCTGCATCAGCGGAGTGGGAATGAACTTGGCCTATGCCGGAGGTTGGATTAGAGAGAGGTGATGAGATGGTATGCAGTTGGTGGGGCAACATTCACAGCTAGAGCTATAGCATAGAAGGAGCCATGGAGCATTGATTCTCCTTCTTGGTGGCATTAAGATCCAGGATGATCTACTAGTAGCAGGTTGAGTCAGAGATGGACATGAGATATAGGTATTGGAGGATCTAGTCATGTTTCAATATCTTGGAGGCGTGACGTGGACCAATGGTTCTTATGGGATCCAGGAATTGGGTCTTAGTTGCATTGGGCCACCAGATTGGTCCACAGATTTGGATTGCTTGAGGGCAAGCAATCTTGGGGATGGATGACTGTAATGTACCCATTTTTATTCTTTTTCATAGTACAGTTAGGGTGGATTTCCAAGGCAGGGATGGCCAGGTAACTGGAGTAGGTTTATGTCATCAGGGGTTTCGATGGAGTTTTCATGGGGTTCGATGGAATTTGCTTGGCATATTCATCATTACGAGAAGTTATGCACATCTTGTTTTTGGTTCTGTGACTTTTTGATAATTCCTGTAAAACGGGGTTATTATTGGAATACCTTAATTAATTATGCTCAAGATGGAATTCTAGGGAGATTAATTGATGGAATACCAGAACGAGAAAATCTACAGGATGGGATGCTGAGAAGTGACTTACAGTGGTCGAAGAGAGTATGGCGGATGATTTTCCATTTCACTTAGTTAAAAATGACTTTAATTAGTCATTTAATTAAGGAAAAATAATTAATTGGAGAAAAAGGGTCAAAAGTGACTTAAGTGAAATAATATAAAATTAAAAGCTCACTTGATAAAGTCAATGGAGGAGCTTATAGAATAATAATAAAATAATAAAATAAGATGCTTCTATAGGCTTGGAGATCTATTCATGAGATCTATAAAAGAGGAGGGGAAGGTCATTTGGAGACATCTTAGATTTGATATTGTTTCTTCTATGAGAAGTTGAGAACATGGTTCTCTACTCCATTGGTAGCCCCAGGACCGAAACCCTTAGGTGATTCTGGGAGATTGGGGGAGCACCCATCTCCCCTTGGTGGATTCATTCAAAATCCATAGGTGTAGTGATTGATTTCATGTTTCAAATTGGAGGCCAGAATTAGCGTTATTATCTTGGAGGGCCATTCCCAACTATTGTATTGGCATCTATTTATATATAATAAAGTTGGATTTTGTTGCTGCATTTCTCATTGTTCTTCATGTTGTGATCCTTTAATGGGATTTTCGTGCAATTTGTGGGTTTATTGTTTCTATCAAATTTATGGTATTTGGGGTTTTACATGGCAATCTTATGTGAAGTGAATGATAATTTTGTGTGAAGGTTTTGTTCCAAACTTTTCTCGTTTGGGACATTACAATATCTAATACACGAGCATTCAACTTCTAAGTCAAAATTCATTTTGACTAGATCTTGGAGTTTTCATTTACCAAGGGAGTTGGTTCCCTAATTGAATGTAATTATTTATTTAATTGTATGTTTTCATGAGAAATGTACATAAGTGATGAGAATGAAGAATAGATCTCTCTTTCAGAAGATAGATCTCGAGAATATTTGAGAGAGTTAGAGAGAAATTGGGGAAGTAATATTGTTGAAAGATTTATGGATCTAGGAATCATAGAATAAGGGTTTAGGTGAGGGTTTTGTGGACATGAGCCAAGATCTAGTTCAGAATCCTTATGTATAAATATGTAGCTAAAATAGGAGCATAAGGGGTGTGATAGAGTGATAGAAGAGAGAGTCTCAAGAGACTTTTGATGCCCAAGTAAGGCCACAAGAATAAGAGGGATGTGAATGTAAATCAAGTTGAGGCCTTTGTAAATAAAGTGTATATATTAATAGAGAAAGCAACTCATTCGAGTGATTTTGGAGCCTATGTAAACCCTTACTTTCAGTGTTGAATTAAGGTTGTAATAAATCTTATATTGATTTTATTTACAGGTGCAAAACCAAGCTAGGGAGGGATTGTCGCTAGAAGAATATACATAATTGCTTGCAAAGAAGCTAAGGTTAAATTGGATCAATAGTGGATTGGTTCAAGTCCAGTACTTGAGAGAAGCTACGGAGAGAAACCGGGTCGAGATATCACGCACAAGAATCACCAAGGAAGAGTAATGTTGATTGATGGCTTTATCAGAGGGCACAACAAAATAGTATAAGTTGAGTGTAAGGATGCAGAACTGTAGTAGAGGAAGTAGATAGAGGAAGGATGAATGGTGGTATACATAGAGGAGCTACTGGGAGTGGAGCCTACAAAACTCTTACTTTTTAAAATTTTTTTTACGGAAGTTTTTCATTTGAGAGTGCCGGAAGATGTGAGTTGATAGAGCTAGGAGATATATTTAACAATGTTGGGTTGACAGCCTGAAGCCTGAAGCCTGTAAGATTCACCAATTGTCATTTTAAAAAATCGTCAGGTGTTGTGAATGAAAATCCCCTCTGCAGATAGAGGTGATCCCTCTATCCTAATGAGTGTGTCTAGCAACAAACCTAACAATCTAATACTCACTTTCCTAGTTTATTCTTGACAAATGCAATGAGAAAGAGGCACCTACCACATTCTGATGCTAATCACTCATTTTTAATAGATGGATTTCAATATTTCACTCCAAGCCTCACTCCTAAGTCGTTCTTCACATCCGGAAACCTGCAAGGAAGATCAAAGTATTCTACAAGACACGAGAGCATATATAACATATATCAAGCATTAACTACTTAACAGATCAAGGAACATTAAGCTAATTGCATAAATATTTACACAATTATGGAAAGTGAACATCAGATGTATATACTAAGAAACTGAAAGGGGAAGCATACAACCTATGCCTTGATGTTGAGGCCTTCCTTTGGGTGGATGTCCAAGTCCAAGCAAAGATTCTACAAGCACTCATTCTCCAAGCTATAAATGGGAAGCATGTAAGCATAATCTCAGCAGAGGGATGCATCAATCAATGACCAACCATTTGGGAATGGAAGGGGGTGAATTTATAGGAAGGGAGAGGGAGATAGGGATCCATAAAAGAGGGAGGAAGGTCCACATATCAAGGGGAAATCCCATGATGATAAGATCAAGAGGCCCAAATGAGAGATCTCAACCATATCAATAATAAGTAATATCCAACTCGTTGTTCTCAAAGGTTCTAGTAGGCGAAGCTTCTCCTCTAGTTTGGGAAAACCTTCTAGAAGGAGGCCAGCTTGATTTTTCCTATGAAAACCTGCACTGGTAGCATGAGTGTCTAACTGAGAAACTTGCCATCAACATGGGAAGGCAGTGGAGCAAAATGCGTTGATGCCATAAATTAGGTTTTAAGGCAACTTTCTCCAGAATGATTCCAAGGCAGTGTTCCTTTGATTCTTCAGGGAGGTTTTGATATGTCTATCATGATGGATATTCTTCACAGTAGTCAATGTTTTGGCACTCTGAGATATGGCACGGGAAGTGAATAGGAGACATGACAAAATATTGTGTAGAAAATGCCCCCTAAAGCATGAAGGTAGAACAAGGAGTGATGGTTGAGGTGCTTTAAAAGTTAGTGCAAGGATGAGAACAACACCGTCAGGAGACCTACAAATCAAGAATTTACATATACATATCTGAAATATCTGATGATCATGCCTAACAATAAAGGAATAGGAATCTAATGATACATGAATCTGTGATATGGATGCATCCATTCGTATAGGAGGGATCATATGCAAAGGTCCTCGGTATGGTCGCAACCATCTGAATAGAAAGGATCATAAATATGGACCCACGACATGGTCACTGCCATCCGAATAAAAAGGATCTTGAATATGGACCCACTGTATGGTCACAACCATCTGTCTAGCAGAAACATGTATACAATCATGAATGACTCATAAATCCATGCAACTTGGATTCTATCAGACAAAATCCAAGGTCTTGTGCTCTGTCTCGACCCGATCAATGTACGAATTCTAACTTGTGAATATATGTGTCGAATTCGAACATGATAGAAAATCATCTAATTACCGTCATCTAGAAGATATGACCTGTCGCTGCACAAGGAAACACACATTACCGATTTCAAGGAGACATATCAAAAAATGAGTGAAATATGCCCTAATTTGTTAAAAATATTATTTAAAAACTATAAATAAGGAAAAAAGTAAATCATTTTTACCATTTTACCAATTTTCACTTGTGGGAGAATTTTTACCTCATTTTACCTTGAATTTTAGGCAAGGAGCACGAGCAATCTGGGACACCATTTGTCGAGCCGCTAGTTACAGGTAATAGATTTGTCCTTCCTCTTCATTTTGGCAGTCATTTTAAGCACTTTCATCCATAGGGTAGGTTATGAGGAGGATTTTTAAAAAATGTACATCATGGGTGACTAGTGTGGGTTTCACCCATCGGGGTCGCGCTGCTCACCCTGAGGCTAGTTAGGCACTCGCGCTAGCAGCACGGAAAAATTCCGAAACTGATGTGCTAGCGCCGAGGTAAAAAATTTGAAATGAAATCCTCCATGAAAAATAGTTACTTGATTTTTCTCTCCATGGATGCTCATAAAATGTTGGTTTATTGATGTTTTGCAGAAAAACCAATCCAAAATGGTGATTGAATGGAAAGAGAGGGGTCATGAAGCTGAGGACCATGAGGCAATGCAGGATGATGACTGTATCGATGCCCTTCGAGCATGTGGATTGCTCAAATTCTTCATGATGCCCAGGCTCAGAGCACAAACCAAATTATTGCAGCATTTAATCAGTTGGTGGGATGTAGATCGTTAACTGTTTATGTTTGGGGACCAAGAGATTGAAATAGAGGTCGTCAACATCTACTTCATTACTGGGTTATCCAAAAAGGGAGAACATGTACAATTATCTGGGTCACGATCTGGAGGAGAGATCACGGACATGTTCATTGTGAGACATTGTCTAAGAGCCAAAAAGGGTAATAGTGGGTAGATTAACTTAGAAATCATAGATAATCTTCCATTGTGAATGATCCTACACACTATGGCTCGAATAGCAGGGGCACAAGCATTACATGAGGCGTCAAAGTCTCACTTCCAGTACATGATCGAATTCCTAAATCCCATGGTATTCAATTGGTGTGAAGGTTTATTGGCATGCATGAAATGCCAATTAACTAAGTGCAAGAGGGGAAATCTGAAACAATTTGGTTTCAGATCTATTCAAGTGATGTTTATCCTGGAACATGTGCCATTATTTCATTACCAGTGGCTGGAAGAGGATCCACTAGCACCCAGAGATCCATGTTTTCTGAGATGGGGAGAGTTGATGCCGTGACATGGGGGCGATCAATAGATGTCTTTCCCTCCAGCATTCTTCCGATGGTTGCATCATTAGCTAATCATGGTCGATGATTGGGCGTATGTAGGGACGAATTTTCAAGGAGATCTAGATATTCCACTTCCTCCAGGGGAACAATGGGCTCATTCAGGTAAAAAACTATTTTTTGAAGTTTTTTAAGTTTATATCATTTTTAGTATGTGTACTGAGATTCGATTTGTAATGTGTTCTAGCTCTTTTATTTTTGATAAGCTAGCCATTAGATGAAAAAATCAAAATGCCATAGAAAAAATGATAAGTTAGGATATGGACCAAAAACAAAATTGAAAATAAAAAATGTTAGGATTTATTTATTATTTCAGGTCCATATCATAAAAAATGATAGGGTAGTTGCTCTAAAAAAGGAAGGCAAATGACAAAAATGTTAGAGAAACAATAAAAGAAGAATATTTGCTTTAGAAAATAAAAATTAAGGTTGCTAGCTCAAACACGCCTTTGAAATTGTTGTTTAGTTTAAAATAATGTTTAAATTCCTTAATCGGGGTTTAATTATTGTTTAAACATGATTTCGTTGCAAAAAGGTCATAACGTATGATGGGTGGAAGGGACAAAAAGTCAAATCAATATCCAAAAATCATCGAGTACCTTTCAACAAATAGATTTCACTCTGCCCGGATCAACGACGGAGGAGGTCGTTTCCCGTTAACATGGGGGGGGGGGGGGGGCGCGGGGGGTATGAAAAGCAGTTTTAATGGTTGCCATCTTCTGCTATGTGGCATTCACGTGGCGTTTTGGGCCCCTAAAGCTCAAAACCAAAAACCACCGCACACCCCACCCCAAAAAAAAATCTCGTCGGTGGTTTTCCTCCATCCAACCGTTGACCTTGTTCCCATGCCTTGTCATAGACCCCTTATCCCTTCGTCCATTCACAACCCTCTATGTCATTAGTCTATTATATCTCACCCATTCGCCACCCGCCACGTCACAAAACCATTGCGCCCTATGCTCCAAAGTCGTTACCAGCCTCAGTTAACCATTTAATCTCTCGTTAGACATTAATTCTCCCTCCTCTGCAAATTAATTACATACGACTAGATTTAAATAGAAAATTAAACCTGATTTCATTTATAAATGCCCCATGGCTCTACATTTTATCACTTTTCTGCTTCCGTCCTATCACCTAAAGCCTTTTTTGCTCTGTGTATTTTCCCTTGTCATCCATCTTTCAATTGAAACAATTTCCAAATCCCTCACCTGCAGAAAGATGGCTCCCAAGGCTAAAACACATAAAGTTGTCGAAGAAGGAAATCCATCTACAACATTGCTTGATTTAGATCACCTTCCCCTTGTAGACTCCCTGTTCAAAGTCACTGACTGTGAATGTGAATTTGATTTCCACGAATTACATTTATGGTTAAAACAAAATATGTTGATAAAGAGGACCCCATTTGTTTATGGGAGAGACTTTTTCCATTGTACTCTTTTCCCAAAACCCATCACTTCCCTGATTTGATCACTTAGTGTCAGCCAGGTATGACCCTGTGCAAAGAATAGTGATGACTCAGGGTGGAAAAATCTTGATCACCATTACTTCTCAGAGAATAAACCAAATGTTAATGATACCTCCATCTGACTCCCTCAGCCTTTTCTCACTAGCAGCTGTCATGGACCTTTACAATAAACTCACCTGCCCATAGAGAGCCCTTATCTTTGAACTTTTTCTACCAAAAGATGCTAAATTACCCAACAGGAATCCACCTTATCCATCTTCTATGTTCCCTGAAGCCACTGGACGTATTATCTCCCTGCTATCATACCTCCTAGGCTATGAAAATGATCAATCTATTGATGAATCCATCCTTGGATTCTTTTCTATTTTCAGCAAAGAATATCAACCTATTTTCATGTATAATTATAGTCAATTTCTGACTGATAATATACACGAAAAAATTATGAATTTTACCACTCAAGGAGTTTTCAGATATAGCTCAGTCATAATCCATTTGATTTTGTTTCAGCAGGGAGATTCATTGCCCATTCAACTTAACAGACAAGCTGAGCATGGAGTGAATCAATCAGTGATTCACTAGACAAAGTTAGTGAAAGTAGCATCAACAAAGTTTACATTTTCTCAGTTTATAGATTCTTTTGTACATCCAGTTCTTCAATTACTCAATAGCCAGACAAAGCCCAGAATTGGAGAAGAGATTAAGAAGACATTGCACTTATCAGAGCAGACCAAGAGTGGTGACTGGTACCTCTACCAGAACTACACTGAGATTAGGATATATGGTAGTGATTTGGATCCATAAAAACTGCCTAAGTATGTGCCAATGAGGATATTCTCACTAGAATACATCAGGCAGATAATAAATATGGATGAAGTCCATTTTGTTGCAAGCAAGAAAAAGTCACATTTCAAACTCAAAGTCGAGGTAGGGACATTCATTTGTAATACTAGGTCTACAGGTACAGAGGAAGACAAATTATTGAAGAGTATGAATCTCCAGCCAAGCTTCACCTAGTCTTATGATCCTTTTGGGATCATTTCATCCCTAACAGTTTAGTTAAAGGCAACACCTTACAACCATACTCCTAGGCTAGAATTGGAGAATTTTATGAACCAGGAGTAGTGGTATGAAGGAGCTCTCACAAAAGAAGATTAACAGGTTATATCCACTCCACAAGTAAAGACTCCATTCATTTAGATTACTCAAAACAAAAGAGCCAGAGAGGAAACTCATTCAGTTATAGAATCAGTTAAAGAGTACTATATACTGCAAAAGAAATTGAACACAAGATTGTCACTATCATCAGGGAGCAAGCCATGAGAAATCATTGATCTTGGAAATTTAGAATATGTTTCATCATTAGGGACCACTGATCCCAAACCTCCTTCTACTTCTTCAACTCCATCTTCAATTGAACCAATGGATATTATTCAGTCAACTGAGACTAGCTTAGTAGAATATACTAATATCTTCTCAACATTCTTGGAAATCAAACAAAAAAATGAAAGTCTTAAATCACAAGTATATAGTCAGTTTTGGAGTCATACATCCACTTCTCAACACAAACTTCTCTTTGCCTTTGACAGTGAAAGGGGAAGGATGCAAATGGCATTTTTGCAAGCTCAAATTCCATTTCCCAAATCTACAGCAGATTACAAGAAGACCATATTTTTGTTTGATGTAAACCAGATACATCCTATTGACCAAATGGATTTGCATAGGAAATTAGGGGAAATGTTATTTTCAACAATGACTACAACTTCCATGTCTCTTTCAAAGCTTGGAACAGCCTTGTCAAATGTGCACTCATAGCTTAAGATTGAAAAATTGTCTTCTTTAGCTAAAGATAAAAAATTAAAGTCCTTAGAAGATAATATTATCAAAATTGGATATGATCCACAAGATTGTAGAGCAATTGAAGAAATAATCCAGAAGAAGAATATAGAGATAACAACTTTGAAGAAATAGTTGAAACTGCCTTCAACTGAGGATCCCCAAACCAAAGAGATGGCAGAAAATGAACAGCACAGGGAGGAGGTGTTGAAGCTCATTATTGAGCAAAACATACAAATCAAGAAAATGGAAGAGTAAATAGAACAACTGCTCAAGGAAAAAGAGGCAACATAGCTTGTTGTGACCTTAGTAACAACAATTCCCATAACAATTATAGATTTCAGCTCATCTCCTACTGACATTTCTTCATCTTCAACAATAATTGAAGCAACAAGATTATCACAGGAGTTACAGGTACAAAAACAACAAAATCAAAAGCTACTCCAGAAGTTCCAAGCCCTGGAGTCACAGAAGGTAAAGAATGATACCTTGTATGTAGAGGAAATGCAAAAATCACATAGGTTAGAACAAAGGGTCAAACAATTAGAGAGTAAGACTCTAATGGCAGACACTTTGGCCCAGGCCAAAGAATACATTTGGTTAGATATCAGCCACTCCATAATAGAAGTATGACCATCCATACAAATCATTTTTGAGCAGCAAGACTTGATTGCTAGATGCAGGACAAAGATAGATAATTAGAAGGCAACATTGGGCACAAAACCCAAAGAAGCAGCAGGGATGATCAAGGTACTAAAATCTAAGACTAGGCAACAATTAGAAGAGATAAATATTCCAGATAGGACAACTACTATTTTGGAGATTAACAAAGTCCTAATGGAGAAAAATCTATTAACTCGGCTGAAAACAAAGTGTGAAGCTTTGAACATTGTAGTGAGAAGGTTTCATTCTAGATTCAATATGTTTCATAAGAAAGGTTTACTAGAGTTAGTGTCATCAAATGATCAGCTAGTAAAATTGGAGGATTACTATGAGATATTATATACTATTGCAGTAGACAACAATCAATTTGTAGGGATAAAAAGAGAGATTACTGGCAAAGAGTTTTTGGAAGGTTTGAGCCCTGACCTCACAATTAAATATGAAGTTGGACATATTTTTCTCACTAAACCCAATTTTGAAAGATATACTGAAGTTGATGAGATATTTGGAGGGATGGTAAATCTGGAGATACCGAGTGAGAAGAGGTGGGATCAATTATGTGAAACAATTGATTAACTCTCCATCCCAACAAGAAGACAACACATCAGTTTTTGAAGGAACATTCATCAACAACTCTCTACCTAATAAGGACACATCATTCAACAATTTTCTTTTAGCCTATTTTGTAATCAGTTTAGGATATTTTGTTTACTATCTAAACTAGTATAAATAACTCTCTTCTATGACTTATTAAAGGTGGTACCTTTCCATAAGCAATTTTGTAAAGCATTGATGTACAAGTTTTTTCTAGATCACTAATAATAAAGCAAAGGATTCTAAATTTGGTATCATACAGTTTCGTTTTCTTCTGTAAGTTTTTCACGTGTTTCATTCATTCTGTTAATTCTGCATATGCTTAAGTTTTACAAAGATATCAGGTGAGAATAAATGTGTTACAATTATTCTTAAAATTTCTTCTGAAGTTATTATCATAAAGAGATTGAGATATTGGACTGTCTGTCTGAAAGACTCCCTCTAAATAATAAAATTGTCAGTATATTATGTAATTTTAAAGCATATTTTGTTTAACTTTTGAACATTGGACAAAGGTTTTCCCACTTATGATGATTTATCTTTCTATCTGAAATTTAAAGCAATCATATCTCCTTACTATTCTTTCTGCAGACCTTATAAATTTAAATCACTGTGTGAAGTTAAATTGCAGCCCTTTGGTTATTTATTAGTACTATCTAAAAGAGTTAAATACATCATTCTTATAGATTGTTCTATGTATTGGTCCAGGGGAATTCTAGAGTATGCCTCATTTGATAAGGTGCCATTGCGCTATCAGAGGCACACAATAGGAGTATCCACTAAATTGTGTCGATTGCTGGGTCGAGTGATTAGGGTTGTCTCGTGCTATCATGAGCACCATGTGGGCAAATAGCCAACTTCTAGTTTACTTTTTGCACTATGTAGGCTTGTAAAGCCATGTGTCTCAGAACACAAGTTTTGTTATTTTGATGCAGAAAACTCTTTTGCGAACACTCTCTCCCTATATATATATATATACATGTTTTCATGTTTACCATATTCAATGTGTGATGTTCTATGATTTACAAGTTCCGCAAATGTCTATCTAACACATAGTTAGCCAATGCATATGTTAATGTGTTCATGCGTCTTGGAGAATATTGTCCATTAAGTTGTAGTACAATGAGTTGTGAATCAATTTTTACGATTAACACTCTAATGCCAAGAGCGATGGATTCTGAAAAAAGTTCGATGACTGCACTATATTCGGAAATGTTATTAGTCGTAAAAGCTAAATATATACCTTGCAAATTCACTAACTCATCATTAGGGTCATAGATTGCCCATGCAGCGAAAGATAGATTTTGTGAACTATGACAAGCATCATCAACAAAACCGACATAATGGTTGGATGAAATCTCCAAACCAAGTAGAGCATGTGGTAAGTAGAGGAAAAAGGTTTGCAAAAGCAAACTAACACACCAAAATCGCATTGCACACTAATGAAAACACACACTAATGTACATAAGTATCTACACATATGACCATGCATAATACTTCTTCAAGTAAAGCCCGTTTCGGGACTCAGCCAAAGAATTTCCTTAATAATCTACTAACTCGTAGGTGCCTTTTTATAGAACCTGCTTCATAATGTAAGGCCCATGCCACATTGGTTCGAATTTCCCAACTCCCAATTTTTCATTGGCTTGATCATAAAGTAAGACCAAGTTACCTTCAACAAAAACACGAGGAGAAATAGTTTTATCGTATTGAACCTTAACTCATATTTTCTAGGCTTCAATTACTCACGCTGCGAAGCGGCGGGTTTCATCGAGCCTTTCGAGGTAAAGTAAACACTTCTCTCCAGGTGAGGTATTTGGGAGTAATTCGACGGGTAGTTTCAATGAAGGAATTTCACATTCAATTCGAAGATTTTCCTCTAGACCATACATCAACTGAAAGGGTGTGAATCCAGTGGAAGTCTTAGCCACAGTTTGGTAATCCCAAAGAGTTGAAACTAGCATAATATGCCAATTTTATTTGTGGATCCCAATGGTGCATTGAAGCATAGTAACTAGGACTTTGTTGACTGCCTTAAATTTTCCATTGGCATGTGGATAATAAGGGGTTGAGCTGTAGTTGTTGGGTTGTGTTATATTCTTTCCACGACTAGGCCATGTAGTTAACTGGGGGGTTAGAAGGGGGGCGGAGCCCCCTTTTGTTGTACCGATTACGTAGCGGGGGGGGGGGGCGGGTCACAGGGGGTTTGAGGGTGCAGGTAACCCCACTCTTATGGGTCTGGGCAGTGCCTCGGAAATTTTTTTTTGGATCCTAATTATGTTGGTGACCTACCTATGGTTTTGTGCATGATTTTTCGCACATGGTTTTGGAACGTGATGGTTTTGGCTTCCATGGTTTTGGACGTGTGGTTTTCAGTCCATGGTATTGGATGCTTCGGCATGATAAATATGTTATTGTAAAATTGAAAAGGAACATAATGAAAAATCAAGCTAGTAGTCCCGGTTTTGGGATCTAGGGGAAAATCTCTGTGTATATGTGTTTTATGTGTTATGCTCTCACATTGTTTATTTTCTGTGTTTTAGAATTCGTATGCAGGTAATTTCTGTATGGGGTTAAAATCTACATTTAGTATCAGAGTTGTTTTTGGCTTCAAGGGGATGCCTTTGTTGCTGAGGGGTTTCGCTCGGGCCTGTGGTAGACCCTGTTCAGTGGGAGATCTGCGAGATCGATTTTGGTGGTCAAAGAAGATGGCGAGTAGTGGAAAGATAGAGATCGAGAAATTTAATGGTCAGAGTTTTGAGTTGTGGAAGCTCAAGATGGAGGATTTATTGGTGGATAAATATTAGTGGATCGCGGTAGATCCGGGTACTAAACCAACGGGAGTGTCCGATGAAGAATGGAAGAATTTAGATCGGAAGGAAAAGAGCACAATACGATTGTGTGTCTCAGATTTAATATTGTTAAATGTATAGGGGAAGCTACGGCGAAGGCTTTGTGGAACAAGTTAGGGACTTTGTACCAATCTAAGTCTTTGGTGAGTAAATTGTTCCTGCAGAAAAAACTGTATAACCTAAGGATGAAAGATGGAGACTCGGTGACAGGGCATCTAAACGCATTTAATACTGTGGTAAGTCAGTTATTATCTGTTGATATCAAAATTTCAGATGAAGATAGGTGCATCAGTTTGTTGTGTTCTCTACTAGATTCATGGGATAGTCTAGATTCCAATAAGTGGCAATACAACTGCCTTGCAGTTTGATGAAATAGTCTCATCCTTGCTGAACAAGGAGATGAGACAGAAAAATATGGAGAGGCAGAATGGTGACGCCTTGTTTGTATAAGGACGGTCCCAGAACAGAAACAAAAATAATTCATTGAGTGGGAGATCTAAATCCCCAGGAAAACTTGTAAAGGTGATGTGCTGGAAATGCAAAAAGGAAGGGCACTACAAAAGGGACTGTAAATCTAAAGCTCCTGATAAAGGAAAGGGATCTGATGATGCTTCTTCTGCAGAGGCAAAAACCACCTCAAATGAAGGTGGGGATGTGTACTTGGCTTCTTCAAGTACACATGTAGATCACGAGGCATGGTTAATTGACTCAGGTGTATCCTTTCACTTCACTCCCCATAGAGAGTGGTTTTGCGAGTATGAGAAATACGATGGTGGTGATGTCTTCTTAGGAGATGATAGGAAGGCTAGAACCATTGGTCGCGGAAAAGAAAAGTTGAAGTTACAAGGTGGAAGGGTTAGAACCCTTCTGGGTGTTTTGCATATTCTTGCATTGGCCAGAAATCTGATTTTTGTAAGCAAGCTAGATGATGCAGGTGTAAAAACAATGTTCGAGAAGGATACTTGCAAGATGGTTCGAGGAGCACTGGTATTGATGCGAGGATTTCAGATTGGAACTCTGTACAAGATGCAAGGTAGCATTGTTGTTGATGGGTGTAACAGCTTTGTGGTTCCTGAAAGTGGAGCAAAGAATCTAGTGGTCTCTGGAGAGAAGACCATGTTGTGGCATCAAAGGCTTGGACATATTGGAGAGAAGGGCCTTCGAATACTACATGGTAAAGGTATGTTAGAAATTATGAGTAATAACTCTTTGGATTTTGATTTCTATGAAAATTGTGTATATGGGAAGCAGAATTGGGTGAGTTTCCCCTCTGGTGGTAAGAGGGCGAAATAGATATTAGAACTTGTGCATAGTGATGTGTTTGGACCTATGAAGGTTCCATCACTGGGTAAGTCTGTGTACTATGTATCATTTATAGGTGACATCTCAAGGAATACATGGATATATTTCCTTAAGAAGAAATCTGAAGTCTTTGGCAGGTTTAAATAATTAAGGCTCTGGTGGAAAACCAGACAGAGAAGAAGATAAAAGTGTTGAGGAAAGATAACGGTGGAAAGTTTTGCAGTAAGGAATTTAAAGAATTTTGTAAGAAGTGTGGTATAGCACGGCTGAATACTACTCCATACATACCTGAACAAAATGGAGTTGAAAAAAGAATGAACAAGACGTTGATGGAAAGGGTAGGAAGCATGCTCAGTGGTGCCGAGTTAGGATAGGAATTCTGAGCAGAGGCAGTGGAGACAACATGTTACTTGGTGAACAGATCACCTTCATCAATGTTGGAGGATAAGACTCCACAAGAGGTATGAACTGGTAAGAAACCCTCTCTTTCACATCTGAGGTATTTGGATGTGATGCATATGTACATGTTCTAAAGGAGAAATGAACTAAGTTGGATAGTAAATCTGAAAAGTGCATCTTTATTGGGTATAAGGATGGTTTAAAGGGTTATAAGCTTTGGAACCTAGTAATAAGGAAGGTTGTGTATAGCCAAGATGTGGTGTTCAGAGAGGTAACATATGTTATTAAACATGAAGTCCAACCAAAGGAACCTGAGAATATAAAGTTTGAGCTTAAGGACGAAGAATCAGAGTCTACAACAGAGGAGGAATCAGAAGATGAAGAGCCACAAAATCCGAGTGTGAGAAGATCAGTTCGAGAAGGAAGGCAGCCAGAAAGGTATAGTCCATCTGCTTTCTGTTCAAATTTTGCTTTATCTATTACTGACGATGATCCCAAAACTGTGAAGGAAGTAGTAGATTTAGAGGATGGCAAACTCTGGAAAGAGGCCATGGTTGATGAAATGACATCTTTGCACAAAAATGAGGCTTGGGATCTAGTGGATTTTCGGCTAGAAGGAAACCCATTGGTAGCAAATGAGTGTTCAAGAAGAAGACAAATGCAAAAGAAAGGTGGAGAAATACAAAGCTTGGTTGGTAGCAAAAGGTTATTCCCAGGTGCCAGGAATTGATTTTGGTGATATTTTTTCTCTTGTTGCCAAGGTAACTTCTATTAGATTACTTCTATTTGTTGTTGTTGCTTTTGATTTTGAGGTAGAACAAATGGATGTGAAGACAACATTTCTTCACGAGGATTTGGAAGAGGAAATCTACATGAAGCAACCTGAAGGCTTT
>APFE030626083.1:120838-258673 GCA_000404065.3 Pinus taeda
GAAGGGTAAGAAAGAACTGGTATGCAAGTTAAAGAAGTCTCTATATGGGTTAAAACAGTCACCAAGGATGTGGTATTAGAAATTTGATACATTTATATGGGGACTTAGCTTCACCAGAAGCAAAGCAGATCGTTGTGTGTATTTTAAATTAATTGGTGACCGTGTTATTTATCTGGTCTTGTATGTGGATGATATGTTGTTGTTTCGAAATGACAAAGAAATTATCCAGGATTTGAAGACCCAATTGTCCTCCAAATTCGAAATGAAAGATCTTGGTGCTGCAAACTAAATTTTGGGCATGGAAATTAAAAGAGATTGGGCAAAGAGGAAGCTTTGGTTAAACCAAAGGAAGTATGACGAGACAATATTGCAGAGGCTTAATATGCAGGATAGTAAACTGGTGAAGGTTCCTATTCCTGTAGGTGTGAAGTTATCTCCTGAACAGTGTCCCAAGACACAAGAAGAAGAAGAGGACATGTCCCATGTTCCATATGCAACTGCAGTCGGTAGCCTGATGTATGTAATGGTCTGTACTAGACCAGACAATGCACATGCAGTGGGAGTATTGAGAAAATTTATGTCAAAACCAGGGAAGGAGCACTGGACAGCAGCGAAGCGAGTTTTCAGGTATTTGCATGGCACTAGTGATTATGGTTTGTGCTACCAAGGAAGACCAGGATTGGATAAAGTGTTGGATATTTGTGGCTTTGTTGATGCAGACTGGGTTGGAGATCTGGATCATAGAAGATCTACAAGTGGGTATGTGTTTAACCTATTTGGAGGTGAAGTGAGTTGGATGAGTAAAAAACAATTTGTAGTGGCACTTTCAACTATAGAGGCAGAATACATGGCAGCCACTCATGCAAGGAAGGAAGCAATTTGGTTGCAGAGATTGTGTTCAAGTATGGGGTTAGTACAGGGAGCTATAAGGATAGATTGTGACAACCAAAGTGTAATTTTCTTGGCAAAAAACCCTGCATATCATTCAAAGACAAAGCACATTGATGTTCAATATCACTTTGTGAGGGATATGATAGAAGACAAAAAGGTGTTGCTGGTAAAGGTGGACACTTTGAAGAATATTGCAGATGCATTAACAAAATCTGTGAGCTTTGAGAAGTTCTCTTGGTGTAGAGAAACAATGGGCGTTGCATGGCTCGATAAGTGACTAAGCTCTTTTGTGGCCCCCTGTGGAAAGAAAACAACAAGTGGGAGAATGTTGGGTTGTGTTATATTCTTTCCACGACTAGCCCACGTAGTTAATTGGGGGATTAGAAGGGGGGTGGAGCCCCCCTTTCGTTGCGCTGATTCCGTGGGGAGGGGTCACAGGGGGTTTGAGGGGTGAAGGTAACCCCGCTCTAAGGGGTCTGGGGCAGTGCCCCATAAAATTTTGTTTTTGGACCCTATATTAGGTTGGGCGGACCTACCTATGGTTTTGTGCATGATATTTCACACATGGTTTTGGATGCGATGGTTTTCGGTCCGTGGTTTTGGACACGATGGTTTTCGGTCCATGGTATTGGATACTTCTACATGTCTAGATATGTATTGTAACATTGAAAGGAACATAATGAAAAATCAAGTTGGTAGTCTCGGTTTTGGGATCTAGGGGAAAATCTCCATGTATATGTGTTTTAGGTGTTATGCTCTCGCATTGTTTATTTTCTGTGTTTTAAAATTTGTATGCAAGTAATTTCTGTACGGGGTTAAAACCTACAGTCATCACACAAACCCAACCGAGAAGTAAGCCCTGCCATCATGTGGTTTTGGAAATGAGATCCATGATTAGTAACAATGGCTTGAGGGACACAAAATTGAGCTATGACATGGTTAAAAATAAATTGAGTGGAAGTTTTACCGTCAGCTTCACGTGTGTGCATCGCCTCAGCCCATTTAGTAAAATAATGAACAACGACGATGATATAACCATGCCCCCTGGCCGAGCGAGGGGTACATGTCATGAAGTCAATTCCCCATTTAGGAAAGGGGCTAATGGTAATAATTTGGTAGAGGGGTGTGGGTGTGGCACGTTGTTTACGGTTGTAAATCTGGCAAGTGGGACATTTTTGGACTGCGAAGATGCAATCTTTAAATATGGATGGCCAGAAATAATTAGCACGAAGGATTTTTTGAGCAATAGCATACCTGGACATGTGACCACCACAAGCCCCAGAGTGGCAGTCATTGAGAACTCTCTCAGCTTATTTGAGTGTCAAACATTAACGAAGGATAAAATCAACACCAACACGGTACAAAGCATCACCAATGATTTGGTAGGGTTGAGACTGATGTCGAATACGACGACATTCAAAATTAGAGAACTCTGATCGAAGAAGTTTTGGTCTAGATATAGACAATAATATCCCCATACCATGGGTCAAGAGTGCTGATGAGAAAGAGATTCTTGTCAGGATTGTACTCATGAAACACAGTAGATGTGGTTGCAGAGGGAAGGTCACAAATCAGTTCAGTGAAAACCAAAGATTTCTTTGATTTGGCTGTAGAAAAATCCAAATCAAACTCTTGAAGGATAACAATCCACTTTGAGTATTTCCCCCCCAGCAACTCACGAGTCAGAATGTAGGTCATGGGGTTGCAATCAGAAATGACAGTGGCTTTTCGTAAAAGAATATAGTGGTGAAAACACTAAATAGTGTGAAAAACATCTAAAGCAAGCTTCTCGATATGGGCATATCGAGTCTCAGTATCAATGAGATTCTGAATTAAGTAGTAGATCACGTGTTCATTTACATCATCATCATCTTGCACTAGTACCATGGCAATAGTACTATCGACTACGACTAAGTACAAGAAGTAATCGCAGTGATAGTTGGGGGGATGCAGCAAAGGAGCACTAACGAGAGTGTTCTTTAATGCATCAAAATATTGTTAAGTGATTTCATCCCAAATAAATGGGATCCGTTTTTTTAGCAAACGTGTAAATCCCTTGGCAAGCTCAGTGTAGTTAGGTACAAAACGACAAAGGAAATTAGCTTTCCCCTACAAATTTTGCAACGGATGCAAAGATGATGGAGGAGGTAAGTTTACAATGGCCTCAACTTTGAGGGGATCGATCCAAATGCCTTCCTTTGATACTAGAAACCCTGGGAGATGACCATATTCAATGCAGGAGACACACTTATGCAGATTCAAACGAATATTGTAATCTCTGGAACATAGAAAAATTGCTCATAGGTGGTTAGGATCATCTTGACACTTTGCAGAATGAGCTAGCAAGTCATAAAGATATGGTTGAACAATGTGTTTAGTGTCATGAAAAGCATAAGAGATCACTTGTTGGAAGGTAGCATCAGCATTTTTCAGACTGAAAGGGTGTTTCTTATAGGTAAAAGTCCCCCATGGATAGATAAAAGCGGTTTTATGTTGATCAGTGAGAAGAATGTTGATCTGGTAGCCAGAAAAACCATCCATAAAATAAGAAATATCTCTCCTAGCACATTCATCAATGATTTGATCGATAAAATGAGTTGGATAATTGTATTTGGGACACGCCCGATTAATATCATGGTAATCAACACAGACACAGACAATCCCTTGTTTCTTAGTCCCCAGGATAGTGTTTGAAACCCAATCTATCCATGGAATGGCGTATATGAAACCAACCTTTAGAATGTTTTCAACCTCTCCCTTAATAGCGATTTCCTTTCTAGGGTGCACTAGACGAAGTCGATGACGAACAAGCTTTGCATTTGGATAAGTAGGAATTTCGTGCACAACTATAATCGGATCAATGGCAAACATTTCTTCATATGATCAGGCAAAGACATCATGGAATTCCTTAAAAAGGCCAGTGTAAATCTTGATCTCATTAGGAGAATAAGAAACCTTGACATGAATGTTCTCAACAATTCCTATTTTAACATAAATGTCAATAGGCATGGTAGCAGTGATGTTTCCCATGTTTCTTTGAGACAAAACTTCATGCACCAATATGGGTGTTTGAATTGGTTGGGTAAGTGTATAGGAAACAAAGGTATCTAGACACGATGAGATCTCACCAAGACTAGGAAGAAACGAGGAATGATGATGAGCATCATTCCAGGGCGTTTCCTCAAGAGACATAACCTCAGTGATACTCTCATCAGTAGGAAATGTCTCGTTCAAAGGATCCAAAGAATCTTAAGAATCAAGCCAAGGAGAGTATGAATACGCATCTAGGTGCATACTAAGAGTAGTATTACTTTCAAAAGCGGCTGCTAAAGCCAAAAAACAACTTGATAAGCTTCTTCTACAAGGTTGAGTGGCATAACATCACCGAAAGAATCAACTTGATCATGAGATGGAACAATCCAAGGATCGTAAATAGTAGAGATCATGTTGACAAAAGCGACATGAGGAGGTGGGAGGGAAAAATTTCCCATAAGAGTTGAATCTTTAAAAATACTTGCCCCCACACTCTCATAAGGAATGTCAATATTTCCCACATATGTCACGTTGTCATTCGAAGAACCAAAAGAGAAAAAGGCCAATTGGTCAATGGTAACTATTTTTCCTTCATGAGGAAAACATAGCATGCAAAACAAAGAAGAAACCACACAAAACATAGCATGGGTCCAACTTCATCCTGTTAAACAGACATGGACAGCGAGAAAGATGTGAATGATAAAGCATGCAATACAATTTTTATTCACAAAAGATGTACATTTATAGTACAATATGATGACCATTGGGATTCACATCCCAAGGTCCCTTGGACTACTTAGTCTGTTCGGCTTCCACACTAACCCTTTAGGATTAGGTGTCCAACATTCCCCCCCTTAATCCGAAGGGTTATGTATGAGTCCAACAAAAGAGCTGTAATACAAAATGTGCAAATATGCATGGCAGAACTAGGCTGAATGTGCTCTCTGAAATGTTGGTATAATAGGGCGGTGGTTTAAGGATGGCCACCAACACTGGAACGCTTAGTGCAGTTCCTGGAACTCTTCCCAAACTGGCAAGAAGCTGAAGTCTTCTGCTAGAGGAAGTGATCCTATTGTTTTAAAGAGGGAAACCTTCAACCATAAAAGGGAGGTCTCACCCCGCATAAAAGGTAAAACTTCAACCTGAAAAGGGAAGTCTCAACCTGTGATGGTTTAAGGATGACCAACAACTCTGGAATGCTTAATGCAATTCCTGGAACTCTTCCAAAACTGGCAAGAAGATGAAGTCTTCTGCTAGAGGAAGTGTCCTCAATTTTGTTCTCGGAACTCTTCCAAAACTAGCAAGAAGCTGAAGTCTTTTGCTAGAGGAAGTGTCCCAGATCGCCAACTGAAGGCATGTTTAGGCATCTTTGCCTCTGGCTACAACTCTGAAACTGGTGTGGCAGGTTTTGGCTCAGGCTCGCTTGATGTGGCTTTGAAGCTTGTAGATGACCATCATTTCCCCCCCTGTCGGATACAAGGTGAGATGATGGAGAAAACTCAACTGCAAGACTATTCAATACTCTGGAACAACTTCTGACATGTGTTTGGAATATCTTCTTGGCTGTTGATGCCCATTTCCAAGAAGCAATCCATCCAAGTTGAATCTTTGTTCTTGCAGGACGTTTGTTTTTGAAGCATCTGTGTGAATGATGGCTAGTTTTATGATAGTGCTTACATGGGTGAAGATCAAAACAATGATCTTTCAAATGGCCAACTTGATCACAATGTTGGCATTTCACAATCTATTGTTGTTGTTGTTGCGGTGGAAGAGGAGTAGAATCTGGAACAGCTGGAGGTGAACTGTCATGAATAAATCGAGCACTTTGAAACTGAATGGGCTTTGAGTAGTCTAGAATATGAAACGACAAGTCCTTGTCATATCCAAGACCAGTTCTGTGCTTGTTGTGGACAAGTTGTTCCCAAGGTCTGATGATGGGCTTGGGAAGTGCAAACTGAGTTTTTGCATCTGCATGTACAACTGCTGCATTATTAACTTATTGCTGATGGGTGGTTGTCTCAATGTTCTGAACAAAAACAGGTTCAGAATGACTTCTCTGTTTTAATTCTTCTTGCTGTAGCTGTGATTCAAGCTGCAAAAAATCAATATTTTCCTGTGCATTTTGTAGACATGTCTGAACTTCTGAAAGAGATCCTTTGTTGATTTGTAATGTGTCATCAACAGTAGATTGTATAAGAGTTTTCATGAACTCTAATACTTCACTGATTCTGGCCATTTTTCTTCAATGTCACTTAAAAAAACACAACTGAGGCAACAACAACAGAAAAATAATATTGTACTCTTACTACAAGATCTTGTAAGGGCTTGTCAAGTGGTAACAATGTCGCGAAAATGGTTGATGGAGCAGGACCTGAGTAAGTTGGATGTTACCAAGTTGCATCCACTTTCTCTAGAGGGCACATGGTAAATCAACAGTCCACAGTTCGTTTCAAGAATGAACTAGAGCGTAACATCACTATTAAACTCAGATATGTCAAAGCAAAAAATATATAAATGTGAAGATGAGTGTTGTACTCAACTTCAAACTTCAAAGCATCTGGCTGCTATGGAAATCATGCAAAATCTCTACAAGAAACTGCTCCAAAATCTCTACAAGAAACTGCTCCAAGAATGACTTCCAAAAATGTCTTCAAAAATGCTTCAAATTCACTTCATAATGATGATCAAATCTTCATCTTAAGATATTTCACCCACTGGCAATATTTTCACAATATTCAAACAAGAATTACACTGCTTTATTGAGTTTTTGTTTTCATAACAAGTGGGTGCATGGCCTGCTGTAGGTGTATTCTTTAAAAACGTATGATGGCTCACGCTATCAAGCAAACAAAGTGCTGTAGGCAATTTCCCTCGAATGTCTGTGGATGAACAAACATGAAATCATGTATATGCTCATGAGGTACAATAGACCAGCAACGTATCATTTATATAATGTTCAGAGAATGCATAGTCCACATCAGAAGTAGGAACATAACAATAGCTTCAAAACTGAAATAATAGAGATATGAGAAACCTGGGCACTTTTTGGCACTATAAACATTTGAGTTTATAGTCCTCCTTTTATATTATGAATAGTAAGCTTTTGGAGCAAGCAATATGTGTATATCAGAGACCCCAACTTCAGCAAATAACCCAGATTTAAGAGGCAGCTCGAATAGGCATTTCATAGGGTAGTTCGACCTCCATTAATCAGCAACAATCCTTCACTAACAACATGCACAGAGAACAGAAAACCTCAAAATCTGTCAACTCTCGAATTTTCAGGTGGCTGAAATAATTCATGGATAACTAGCCAAGCATACACCTTCGTATTGTTTAACACAAGCCACTAATTAGTCAATAGTCTACTTCTACTTGTAATGCAGATAGTGCCTCTCTTTTCTCAGACGAGGGTCGCACACGGATCGACAAGTGTGAGCGAGCTTGCAGATGTGGGTATTTGTCTACTTACCTATTTTTGGACCTAAAAACCACCTACCTCTATTATTTTTTTTTCATTATTATTCGGGTAAGATCTGCCATATTGATAGCTGTAAGTAAAAAATATGTATTTTGTTATCAATCTGGCAAAATATTTGGACAGCTCTGGGTTTCGAAGTCGAGGGCTTTTGCGTAAGCCTGAGTAGAACATGCGTGCATGTGTGCATTCCACAATATTTTGTCAACTTCAAAATGCAAGTGTTTGTCGGCACACCTGTCGAGACACGATGAGCTTCATTCTAGAATTGACACGATGAAATCCATACTGTACTGCATCCGGTTAGTCGCCCACTGGTTGTGTCGAAAAAAAACTTAAATCCGGCCAATGTCTAATAGCAAATGCAGTGGTTAACGAGGGGCCGCTTTGAAGACACGCCAAGCAGCAACAAGACTAATACTGACAGTCTATGGCGAAATATTTGAGGTGGAGACAGAGGTGGCATTGGCTTCAGGCTCCATAAAGATGATGATGGAGGATTTCGGTAGCAAAGATATCGTTCCTTTGATTCAATCTCTGGTAAGGTCCTGCTCAACACATTACATCTCTCTATCAACATTCTACCCTCAACATACTAATTACTACAATAGCGCACTCTGATGTCGCTCAGCACACAGAACCAACTTTAATCTTCTTCAATGGTCAACTCAACAAGGCTTCGCATAATGCACACATGTCATTAATATCCAAGCCTCTGATCAAAACATCAGTGCACTATAAAATCCTCTAACCAACCATTGAACCTTGACTGAGAACGCACCAGCTCCAATCTCACACATCAACGCACTTACTCTATCTCTCCATGTGCATAAGTATGTATTTTAGTTCATATCGCTCAGTATCTATGCGCATTGTCCAACCTTCCAATCCACAACAAATATCACTCCATCCAACCTTGGCTCTGTCAAATGCTTGCATATTCAAAAGAAAACATAAACATAAATAAAGCTACAGACCTGGTAGCCAAGTCGAGCCAATAGAAGTGTTACAGAGAATCTATCAACTAGTATAAAAGCCTCTCTTTTTTTTCTTTACAAACACCGGCAATGAAATCAGGGATTAAGCAGTTTTGCTGCTAATCCCATTTCTTTTTACATACAAAGAGTATGGCATATTGTTTGAAAGCTTCTCTTTCAATCAAATAAATCATGCGCTGGAAGCTGAGAACATCGCACTCAACTCTGAGGGCACCGATCTGTTCGAATCCCAATTCCTTGGCTGCTAAATCAACTATTGCAGGTATTGAGAGCAGGTATCATACCATACGCAATCAAACTCCTAAAATACCATACGCAGGTTTCATATCAGATACCCTACGTTACCTTCGAAATGTTCATTGCAGGTGTGTCAAACGTTACATACCTTGTCCAGGTGAGAAGGCTCAGTGTAATAGGTGCGGCGTAACAGAAGGGGCAACAGACAGCACTATTATTCGAATTGAAATGCTCCGACCTCCCTCAGGCAGCGTGCGTTGAATGAAAAACGCTTATAGTGCAGTCAATGTCAGAGTAGCGCTCAGGACTGTGCAGCTTTCAGGACAGCAGGAGTTACAAAACTATTTCTGGGACCTGTGCGTTTCCTTCAGAAATTAGGTATGCAGCTTCAGGCAGGCAGGCAGGCGTTCTTCAGGTAATGAAGACTGGGCCATCACTATTCAAGGCAACTCAGATCAGTTGCTCAGGGAAAACAGGCCACTCATCATGGCTCTGATACCATGTTAAATAGACATGGACAGCGAAAACAATAGAAAGATAAATCATGCATTGCATTTTATATTCACAAATGATGTATATTTATGGTACATTATGTGACCGTTGGGATTCACATCCCAAGGTCTCTTGGACTGCTTTGTCCATTCGGCTTCCACGCTAACCCTTTAGGATTAGGTATCCAACATAAATATTATAAACCCTAAAATAAACATGGTTTACCATGGTTAATTTCCTTATTGAGACAACCCTTAACAAAATACAATGTTGGACCATGCTTAACCATGCTTGACCACGATTGATTTTCATATCGAGACAATCTTTGTCACAATGCAACATTGCACCATCGTTGACCATGGTTGATTTTCATATTGAGACACTCATTGTCACAATGTGACATTTGACCATGGTTGACCGTTGATCACCATCGTTGGCTATGATTTACCATAGTTGACCATGATTGATATTATAAACTCAAGGAAATAATAAACTAAAGGGATTCATATTATAAACCCAAAGGAATAATAAACCCAAGGGATTAATACTATAACCGCAAGATATTATGAACCCAAGGGAATAATATTAAACCCAAGGGGCTAATATTATAAACCCAAGGTATATAAACCTTAAGATATATATTATAAACATAAAATAAACATGGTTGACCATGGTTGATTTTCATATTAAGACAATCCTTGTCACAATGCGATGTTGCAACATGGTTGACCATGATTGAGCTTGGATGACCATTTTTGATTTTATAAAACATGGTTGAACATGGTTGACCAAGGTTAACCATGATTGACCATAGTTGACCATGATTATCATATTGAGACAATATTTTTAATAATGCGATGTTGGACCATGGTTGACCACAATTGATTTTATAAAATATGGTTGATCATGATTGACCATGATTGAATTTATAAAACATGGTTGACCATGTTTGACCATGATTGATATTATAAACCGAAAGGGAATAATAAAATCAAGGGACTAATAATAAAAATCTAAGGGACTATATATAATATTAAACCCTAGGAATATAAACCCTTAGATTAATAAACCCAAGGGATTGATATTATAGATCCAAGGGAATAATAAACCCAATGGATAAAAATTATAAACCAAAGGTATATAAACCCTAAAATAAACATGGTTAACTAAGGTTGATTTCCATATTGAGACAATCCTTGTCATAATGCGACATTGGACCATGCTTGACCATGATTGATTTTCATATTGAGACAACGTTTTTCACAATGTGATGTTGAACCATGGTTGCCTATGCTTGATTTTCATATGTAGACAATCTTTGTCACAATGTGATGTTTGACCATGCTTAACCATGATTGACCATGGTTGGCCATAGTTAACCATGATTGTTTATGGCTAACCATCATAGTTAATCATGATGAAAAATATTTTAATTAAGGTTGATCATGGTTGATAAGATTCAACCATGGTTAACCATGGTTGACCATCGTTGAATTTCATATCAAGAAAATCTTTATCACAATGTGACATTTGACTATGGTCGACCATGGTTAACCATGTTTGATTTTATAAAGCATGATTGACAATGAATGATAATGGTTGAGCATGGTTGACTGTGATTGTCCATAGTTGACCATCATAGTTGATTATGATGAAAGAGATTTTACTCAAGGTTGATCATGGTTGATGAAATTCAAGCATGGTTAATCATGGTCGACTATTGTTGACCATGGTTGATCATGGTTGACCATGGTTGACTCTGGTTATCCATCAAGACAATGACCATCCTCTACGACATTCAAACATGATTAACCATCGTTTATCATGGTTCACCATAGAGACATTGATTAACCATCATGACCATAGTTGGTGATGGTGGAACATGCTTAACCATGAAAGATCAATATTGAACATGGTAAATGATGGTTGCAATTGATTGACCATGGTTGAACATGGCTCAATATGTTTGAACAGATTCCACCCTAAATGATCATATTCGATTTTATTAATTTATTAATTAGTATCAATTAATTAATTAATTATTGATTTTAAGTCTTTTATTTGTAATAATTAATATTAATACTATATATTAAATAATATTGAGATAGTAATCTAAACATGGTTAAATTAATGTCCATTGTTATCTATTATTTTTCAATTATAAATATTATAAATTAAATTATAACACAATTATTATTTAATGTTTTAAAATTTATAATCTAAATTAATAAAATAAAATATTATTATTGATTTATAATATTATTATTTATTTTAATAATATAATATCTGATAATGTTATTGTTTAAAATACTCATTAATTTATTAATTAAACTAAATATTTGATATTATTATTATTTAATAATAAATAATATTACAAATTAAAAAAAATGGTAAGAATTACATGAGAGAATTTTTTTGGCCAACATGTTTGGAACAACAAATGTGATCATCATCAACACTATGAATGGATCACACTTGTTGGTTTAAAATGCGTTGGCCAAAAAAGATTCTGTAATTTAAAAAAAAATAAAAATTATTTAATTCATTATAGATGACCAAAGTTTAAATACAAATATTTTTTTTTCTCTTTAACATCTAATTCTATTAACTGGAAAACCAAATATTTTTACATAAGGTGGCGTCTGCAAGGGCAGGAGCCCACAAGCCTTTCACATTACAAAACTGCCCCATTACTGTAGAAACCGGGGAGATTCAAAAACATACAGCCAATTCTGTTGGCTTTACAAGCATACCGAGAGAGATGAACAGAAAGAGAAGCAAAGAAACAAAACTGAGAACCGAGGTCCATGAACCGAGCAGACGCCGCAGCGAGGAGAGACCCAAAACTGGGATCGATGCTGTCAAGCTGAGTTCTGGCAAAAATTCCTGGGCAGTGCTTCCAGAGCATCCACCAGAGAGCCAAAAAGAACAAACCAAAGTGTCAATTATTCATTTTTTTCCTCGCCCCCCTGTGTCTCCTCGGCCTTCAGACATGCGTCATCCTGACTGAGTAGTTCTTTATCACCCAACACGTTGCCCTCCTGCACCTTGTCGGTGGTTCTAGCATCGGTTTCAATTTCAAAATTATCACAGTCAACTAGGGGAGGGATTAAGGGTGGTGAATCGACCTGGATGACCGGTTCAGCCTCCCTTTTAACATCCATGGCATTCTTGGCAGAGGAGCGCTCACTACTGTGAGAAGAATTGGGGTTAATGCATGAGAGAGGGGCGACCTGGTTAACTTCTTCAGACATGCATGAGGATGGTAATCTGGGCAGAAATCACAGGGCGATTCAGGTTACTTTGGAATTTAAAATGAGTGGATTGAAAGGCGCTGTTAGGAATCAGATGGCGAGAAGGATTGCTCGGAGGAGAATCGTCAGGGGAGGAAGAGAGGTTAATGGTTGTGAGCAGTGGGTTGGGCTGAGGGCGAGCGGAGGGACGCTTGCTACTGCCAGGTCGTTCACCCGAGTGGGTAAGTCTCCCTGGTCGCTTCACCGAAAACCCAAAAGAATAGATACTAAACCCAAAAGAATGCCTCAAATGAACCGTAGGCTGGAGAGAATAAACAGAGGAAGCACAAAACCGAGAAACAGAGCAATTGTAACTGATGTTACAGTGAATAAACCACTTACCCCACGCCACCGAGGGATTTCCGCTGTGCAGCACGCAGGTAGAATGGAGGTGTTGCAAATTCAAGCCTGAACAGGCCGGGATTTCACCTCTGAAACTGGACTCCTTCTCACCTTCGCATTCTATCCTCAGAACAAACTGAACACCATACTCGTGAACCGACGAAGTGGAAATAACACCGGGGAACTCCATGTAAATAACCCACAGCAGGCGGCTTCGGCCTTTCGCCTTCATTAATGGCGCCGGCCTGCTCCGGCCTAAGGCCATAAAAACATTCCTTCCTCCATCAAACGAGACCTGGGGCTCCACACTGCGAAACAGGTGGCAGTACGAGAGAAGTGCATGAATGCCATTTATGGCCGAGGATCACCTGGATCCGAAAGCTTAAATACAAATATTACATATTATTAATTTAATTATTAAAACACTTTCCTCGAAATAAACGTAATACAAATAAAATATATGACTAATTCAACTTATTCCAAAGCCTTTCGAGGTACTTTACACCAATTTTTCCGTGCATCTCGGTTCAACATAAATATCAATGGCCATGTCCCACGCAGGTGGAGTATTTTACAGTCCAGGATTCCTCAAACTTCCACGTCAGAGAGCACAAATGACAGATGCGGATGCAAGTTAAGATGACCTGTATATCTGTCCATGCATAATCCGGCAGTATGAACGATGTCGGCAAATGTTTGAGGACCGACTCCACGCTCCGACATTGTAACATCATCAGTGATGATTCCACAATTAAGCAATACCCGTCTAGTCGTGAAGCTTCATGATCTCTAACTAAGATAAAAGTGTAGTGCTGGAAGATGAAGTGGGTCCGTGAAATCACCGCAGTAGATAAAATAAACTATGAAACGTGGCTACGATATATATATATATATATATATCCGTGAAATCACCGCAGTAGATAAAATAAATTATGAAACGTGGTTACGTTCATTATAAGTGGGTTATATTACATTCATTTTCAAAATTTGAAATTGCTCTACAAATGGTAGGGGAAGCGAGAGGAACCGTGTCATCATTCGTATTCAGATAACCCTTCTTTAATTTTAAGAAGATGATACAATATGAATGCTTTATTTTGTATGGAATATAAAAGTTTTATACAGAAGTTCTATATTGCTTTATAATATTATAACCTTTATATTAATATGAATGCTTGATTATATATCTATATATATATATAGTTTATAATAAAGAATTCACTATCAATAATATTTATAAATATTAAAGTTTATAATTATTAGAGTTTATACTATAATTATTTTAATTATAAATGGAAATATAAATTAGTTGATCACATGAAGAGATTAGTTGGTTTGAAATGCTTATTTCATGTCATTGATTTTTTAAGGCATTTTTCAAGAAAAATGGGGTTTATAATATTTGTTTTAATATTAGGGTTTAATATTGTTACGTTGTAATAATACGAAAATTTATTCAACATTGTAGTGTTCCAAACATTGTCATAATGTGATAAGCATTGTGATAATCATTGTCACATTGATACATCACATTGGAATTTATTTAATGTCACATTACAACGTTAAATAAATTACTGTTTAATATTTTGGTTTATAATACTAATTTTAGATTTTATTAATCCCTTGGGTGTATAATAATAGGTATAGTCCTTATTAATCTCTTGAGTTTATAATATTTATCCTTTGGATCTATTAATCCCTTCAGTTTATCTGATTACTCCCTTTAGTTTATATAATTACTCCCTTAGGTTGATTAGTCACTTAGGTTTATAATATTCGTAATCCCTTGGGTTTATTTATCCCTTGATGTTTATAATATTGGGCATAAGCTTTATTAAACAATGGATTTATAATATTTATCCTTTGGATTTATTAATCACTTAGGTCTATAATATTAATAATCCCTTGGTTCTATAATATTAATCTTCTAGGTTATAATATTAATAATCACTTAGGTTTATTAATCCTTTGGGTTTATAATACTAATCTCAAGTTTTTATAATAATGTTGGGTTTTATAATATAAGGGCTTATAATATTTTATTAAATATTAAGGTTTAATATTGTCATGTTGGAATGGTGCAAAGATTTATTCAATGTCATAGTGTTCCAAGCATTGTTGCAATATGACAGGAATTGTGACAATCATTGTCACAATGATACATCACATTGCAGTGCATTCAACGTCACATTACAACATTGAATAAATTAGGATTTAATATTCTCATTTATAATATTCGGTTTAGGGTTTATAATCTTAATACTTATAATCCTAAGGTTTATAATATTAGTTGTAGGAATTTTAATCCCTTCAATTTATAAAATTAATCCTAGGGTTTAAAATATTAATCTTTAATATGTGTAATAGTATATTATGGTTTATAATATTAATCTTAGGTTTATAATAATAATCCTAGGAGCTGGAGTTGGAGGAGTGGGAGGTAGTCTCATTAATCTCGAAGGAAGCATCGAAGACAAATATGCTTAGTGATTGGGAATGAAGACAAAAAATCAAGTTGAGGCTTATGGCTTATTCCTCATACTTTCTCTAGCTCAAAAAAAAGGGTATCAGGAAGATCCAAGTCTTAGGAAACTCATTGTTCAGAATTAAACATATGAAATAAAATTCATCAGAAAACAACCTGAATCTAAAAAAAAAAATTACGAAATACCAAGGTATGATTCCTCTCTTTCATCTAGTGTCATTCTTTCACATCCTGAGAGGGAATAACCGTGAAGCATATACACAAGAAAATTGTGCCTACCAGTTAAATGTAAAAAGAAGTATAGTGAATGAAATAGAGGACACACTATACATTTGCTAAGCATGGTAAAGGTTTTCAAACATTGCGCCGGGGAAGGCACTCATGGATAGCTCAAGAGGTTAGGAAATACAAGAAACAAGGATAATTTAGGGTTAGCACCTATATACCCCTTTCTCCACCCTTTCTCCCTTCATCCTCTTCATTGCCACCCACCCCGCCATCCCCCCTTCCCTTTCGTTCCACTCCCCTCTTCTTCCATGTCATTTTTCCTCCCTAGCCATCATCACCCTTCTTCATTTCAATCATGGATGCCTCTTCTCAATCTGAACCATCCCCCACTTCCTGGTCCTTGTCTCATCAAACTTACATGGTTTGACCCGTCCCCGCACCTCATGGCACAGGTTGGCTCATCTAGTTGTTGCACCATGGCTCCCATCATGCATGTCCTACACTTGGTATCAAGATTTATCAAAGTGTGACATACCAGTCCTCCCAAAGTAGAAACAGTTGAAGTGGTTGATATTCTAGCATAAGAGAAAGTAAGAAAATGGGAGATGGTGAGAAGCATTTAATCCCTCCGATTTGAGTTGCTCATATTGCACATGGGAGGAAGGATTGGGTAAGGATGAAGGATGAAGCGAGAAGATGGGAAATAAAGTTGGAGCATTGGGATCTCAACATCATGAGTACCAATTTCTAGTCCTGCATTAGATTTCGAACCTGCATCTTCTATAAATTGGTTAAGGGTTTGATCTTATCTAATTGTTTTTGGTCAGTATCTACTTGGGTGGTCTCTGCAAAGGCCCAGCAGCCGAGGTTAAGGCCACTAAGTCATTTCTGTAGGATTCTAGTTAGGGTGTTTTCCAAAGGGGTGGTAATCGGTGGTGTGTGAAATTGTGGGAGGAAGCTAAGTGTTGGTAAGGGTGGAATTTTCATTGTGCACTAAGACAGTGGCATTGCATTGATTTCCTGGAACAACCTTGAGTGGCGGGTTTGTAACATCATGGAGATTAGTCACTCTGGTAGATCCTCAGTGGTGAAAATGAATGCGAATGGAAACTCAGTGGAGGAGGGCTCGTTGTTTGGTCCCTAGGGTTTTCGTTACCCTCAGATGGGGGGTCAAGGGCAGGAAAGACTCAGGACGCTTGTAGAAACAAGCATATTTGTAATGGTTGTGTGGAAGGGCATATAGAATCTAGGGAGGGTCTATAAATTATGCAGAGGTGCATCCATTAGAAACAGAAGGAAGGGCTACAAATGTAGGAGCAAGAGATCAAGAAGAAGGAGTGCATCTAATAGCTAGAGGGTGAGATAGACACATTCAGACAACAAATTGAGCAACTAAAGTTCAAAATGGAAGATAACAACCCAAGGAGTGATGAATAATATATTGGACTCACTCTTAATAGTCTAGCGCAGATGGAGGTGTAATTTTTTTTCTCCCTTAGTTTAAAGATTAGTTTTAATGGAAAACTTCACTTGTAAATATTTATTACATCAATATTGTAGAATTTATAGCCACCTTCTACCAGTTATGGGAATTTTTTTGGCTTTTTGGGGAAAATTCTCTGTGAAGGGATGGGAAACAAATGAATTTTCAAAAGCCCTTTGCATGTTCAAAATTTTGATGTCAAATCTCGACTTTGGACATGAACTGGTGCAATTCATGTATAAGTATACTACTCTAGTTGGTTAACATAAAAATAAAAAACACAGGGTTTATAATATTAACTCTATTGTTTAATATTAATCCCTTGTGTTTATAATATAAGTCGCAAGGTTGAATACTATTCCCTCGGGTTTATAATATTAATCCATTTGGTTGATATTCCTTTGAGTTTATTATATTAATCTCAAAGGTTTATAATATTAATCCCTTGGGTTTATCAATCCCTTGAGGTTATAATATTAATTCCTTGTGTTATAATATTAATAAACCCTTGGGTTAACAATATTAATACCAAGGTTTTACATTAATGTTAGGGTTTAAAATATTGTGTTTAATATTACAGTTTAATATTGTGGTGTTGGAATGGTATTAAAATTTACACAACATTGCAGTTTTTGAAGCATCATCGCACTGTGATAAGCATTATGGAAATCTTTGTCACAATGATACATCACATTAAAATTTGTTCCATGTCGCATTGTAACATTGAATAAATTAGAGTTTAATATTTTGGTTTATAATATTGGGTATACAATTTATAATCTTAAAATTTATAGTGATAGTGTTTATAATCTTAATCCTAGGATTTTTAATCCTTTGGATCTATAGTATTAATCCTAAGGTTTATAATATAAATCTTAGGCCTTCATATTATTCCTTTGGGTTCATAATATTAATCCTTTGGGTCTATAATACTAATCCTAATATGTACAATAAGAGATTGTGATTTATAATACTAATAATCCCTTGGATTTATTATGTTAATCCTAAGGGTTTATAATATTAGTCTCATTCTTTAATATTAATCTCTTGGTTTTATAAAAATAATAAACACTTGTGTTTATTAATCCCTTGGGTTATATATATATATATATATATCCACCCACCTATCCCATCTAGATCTCAAGTCAATTTCATTTTTTTCCCTATTTATTTTAGCATTTACTATTTTTAGCTTTTATTTTTGAGTCGTGAACCTTCGGAGCAGCTTTAACCCCGCAAACAATATTTTTTTGAGGTCCACAGTAGGCTCGTCACCATAGGCAAGGGCTTGTGGAAAAACCTATAGTTCTCGGGGAGACCTTTCCAACAAGTTATCATACATGCCAAACAGAGATAATATGACCAAATTATAACCTCGGGAAGTTGGCTGCCCAACTAACCCCTCAACGCAAAGTTCATAGGCATGTAGCTGCCACATCTCTTCTTAGAGATAAGGTACCAACACCCGAGATGGTCTTATTTTCATACTATTTGTAAGCATATTTCAGTATTTGATATTAATGAAATGAAGTTTTATTTATGTTGCATCTTTGTTTTTATGGTTATATCAGAAATTTGTTTCATTCCTGTTTAAATTCGGATTAGTGGTATTAGATGCTGTGAAACCAACTCACAAAAAGATAGAAGAGATATATCAACGACCTCAAAATCATCCTCTTCAAGGGGGAAACCTCCTTTACATTACACAAATGAATAATTATTGGATGACACAAATGACAATACCTCCTTTCTATATATAGGAGTGTAAGTGGTCCCAATATAATCAAAGCCTACATAACAATAATATTGTATGGGCACAACAATAACAATAGTGGGCTTCTATGGGGCATAATAATAACAACATCGGGACTACATGGGCACAAAAACAATATAAGGGGCTTGCACTAATAACAATAATGGGCTACACTAGTAGCATATGTACCTAACATGCCCCTGTCCTTCAAAAAGTGTTGTCCTCAATGCTTGAGTAGTTTTGGATGCTTCTGTATCAAATTCTCATCCTCCCATGTGGAATCTTTAGTGGGTAAGTTCTTCCACTTGATGAGATACTGTAAAATTGATCGATTTCATAGTTGTTGGGTTCTTGTTTCCATGACCATTTTAGGTTCAAATATGATTTTTCATTCCTCGTTAAGCTTCGACAATATTCTTTGAACTGGGACCTTGTCACCTATAAACTTCTTTAAGCATGAAACATGGAAAACTGGGAGTACTCGAGAAGATGCAGGAAGCTACAATTTGTATGCCATAGTACCAATCTTTTGCAGCACTTTATAAGGACCATAGTACTTTGGTTATAATTTATTATCCTTCTTAGCTTACTTGAGGGACATTTGTTTTTATGGTTGTAGTCGTAAAAATAACTAGTTTCTTATGTCAAAACTTCTTTCATTGCGATGTTAATCTGCCTGTTTTTTCATTTGATTCTGTACGAAAGTGAAGTTATCCTTTCTCTTCTTGATATGTCTTTCTATCTTAAGAGTTTGAGGAATGGTAATTCCTGCTAATGCATTACAAGATATGTTCATATTCATTTCTTCTTTCTTTGGGGTTGGTTCTTGGTGTATATCGTCTTCTTTAGACATTTCTTGATCCTTTGCTTCCTCAGCTTCACAATCAATGTAAAATAATTTCTTCTCAGCACACTTATAACCTTTAGTGTATTTGCTATCAAAACTGTACTAAAGGCCATTTTCTCCTTTTTCTCCCAATTGTTGTGGTGTCAGCCTTGTAGGTTGTGGAAATCTAGGAGCAAAAACACTTCCATCTTTATAATTGTGAGTGGTAGGATTTCTTGTTGCCATAATTTTTCTTTCAATTTTTCTTGCGAACCTGAATGCCTTCTCCAATGAATCAGTTTCCCAAAAATGAACCTCATGTCGAAGGTTATTTTTTAAAGTCATGAAGGAATCAAACCTTTGCTTCTCACAAATATAATTTACCCTTATATTCAATTTTTTGAAGTCCTCAGTGTGCTCTGCCATTGAACCCTTTTGTTTGATATTTATCAATTGGCTGAAGAAGGTGTTGCTCTTTGTATCCTCATAATTTGTTATCATTTCCTCCATGAAAGATGAGAAGGTGATAAGTGATTTACAAGAAAAAAACCCTTTATACCATAAGAATTGATTCACTTCTAAATATAAATATGTAATACATACCTTTTGTAACAGTTTCACATCATGTAGATCAAAATATTTCTCCATCTGTAGTAACCATATTATGGGATCCTTGCCATCAAACTTCTTCGTATTGATATCTGGAATGTGGTGGATCTTCAATTCAATGTTAGCTTCTATGAAATCATGATTAACATTTATTTTTTTCTCGTCATGAGTTTCATCTACTACCTTTTTGTGATTAGGAGACCCTTCTTGTAGCAGCTTTGTCCCACCTTCCTTTAAACCTTTCATGTATTTCTTCAAATCTTCCATGCCTTTCTTTAAATTTTCTTCCCTATCATCGATACTAGCTTCTATGGCACATATAAAACTATATATCTTAGCTTTGATCATATTCTTCAGATCATCCATCCAATTTTTCTTACTAGGTGTTTCTATTTTCTTGATTCAAGTCATTTGTTTTCTTTCTTTTAGCAGCTCGATCTTGAATCTATTATATCTCTGAAATTTCAGATCTCCAAGGTCTAAAACTATGATCTGTAGTAGACCTCTACATCCTCTTTATAATGCCACTGGTCTGATCAAAATTGGATTCTCCAAGGAAGAATTATTCCAAGTCTCCCAAGATGACCTGATTATATACTTGTTTAGTAGATCAAACTTGTACAAAGTACCACGTGTCACTATTATAACCTTTGGATGTGAAAACAATAAATAAAAAATTGTAATCCGTCCTCTTTCTGTAACTTCACACAAAATTTCAATGTGATGCTCAGAGAGAAAGTTATGACAATTTTCCCAAGGTCACATGTTTGCAATGTAATTCAAGAGACTGTAGAAATGCTAAATGTCTTGGACCATATCTCCAAAAATATAGTGAACCAAGATCTCAAATTTGGGTGTGAAATTCACCAAGATTTTTGCTCAAATTGGTTTTATTTTCGAAGTTTTAACCTTCGTATACAAACCAATATAGCGAAACATCCACAATGACCTATTTGAGATGGAATTCTAGAGCTTACAAAAACCCTAACTTCCTTAGATCATATATCTAGAATTGTACTAAGACAAGATCTAAAATTTTGACCCGAGGTTCAGAAAGATTTCAACTCAAATGGGATTTGTTTTTAGTGTATGAAACTTTGTAGAGAAAAATTTATAGCAGAGATTCGATGATGGTCTATTTGGAGCAACAAAATCCTAGAATCCAAAGCTTTGATACTAAATGTTATGAAATTGGCTGACAAAAAGATAGAGAATATAGCTCAATGAATTCAAAATCAACCTCTTCAAGGGGGATACCTCCTTTACATTACACAAATGAACAATTCTTAGATGATACAAATGAAAATACCTCCTTTCTATATAGAAGAGTATAAGTGGTCCTAATATAATCAGAGCCCACATTACAATAATATTGTAGGGGAACAACAATACGATAAGGTGGTTGCACTAATAACAATAAGGGTCTACACTAGTAGTATATGGACCTAGCATAAGAGGGGTTTGCTCCTCCTCTGTTTTTCTTTGCAAGACCAGGCCTGCAAATCCTGACGGCCTCCTATGGCAAAAGAAAATAAAGATGAGGAGGAAATATATTCTATCAAAATATTGTTGAAGAGACCCTCAAGAAACAAAGGAATGCAATGATTGACAACTTTTCCTAGATTCTTCAGTGGCTACCCACGAGAAATGTGTCTATTGCTGGCAGTTATTCTGGAAGCACCTAATACAGGATCCTTTAGCTACCAGAATTATCCAAGATCCTCAACAAGCCCTTGTACTTTAATTTTTCACCCTCCATCATTTCACATTAAGTTGATCACACTCGTAATTCACAACAATGAGAAAATTGCTCTGATACTAAACTTAATTTGGGATCCTTCAGCTACCAGAAATATCCAACATGTTTTACTTCTCTGATGTTGTTATAATTGCATTTTAAACATCATAAAGAACCACATGTGCATGATTAAACAAGAAGAAAAATGACAATGATCAGAAAATCAAAAACATGATGCATTTGATAATAGAGTTCACCTAGTGTGGGCTACCTCTCTAGGCTCGATGTCAAGATGATGGAGGCCGCTTCTTATAATCCTGGAAATGATGTTGATGCACATGGATGACTCTTTGTCATAGAAAGGACATACACCATCAAACAGAGTGGCTTATCTCTCCGAGAGACGTTCTCCCTACAAGAACTCTCATTCACAAAGAACTACCCTTAAGCATGACAAGCTAACACAATATCAGAATAATGTGCCAACAAACACCATAATCTCATAGTAATGTCATAAAAATCATCCCTCAATAGGTGTCAAATAGGGATCTCAAGAATAATATATGATCTCTTCAATACAAAAGGAAACATAACATGACTGCATCGTGTACCTTCATTTCTGAAGTTGGCTGAAAAAAGAAAGGCTTAGCTACAAAAGTTGACTATAGCAGTGAATTTCTGGTGTCAATTAGTGTAAAACTAACTATCCATTTGTCAAATTGTGATACTATCAAATTATGGGCCTTCAGGAATCTTTTAGATTTCCCGTGCTTCTACAAAGATTCTGCTCCATGTGCTAACTAGAGATCCGCTTCTTAGATCACAAATATGATCTTGCCATTAGGATCCTTGAGGAATTTTGAGACTTTTGAGTATGAACTTGGCTGGATTCTGAATCTAGCAAATTTCAACCTCCAAGGGAATCAAAAGATACCTCAAGATTCTCTTCTATGGGGTACCTCCCAGGGAATATTTTATATTCCTCTCTGCAATAGGGAATATTATCTGAGAATCTATATGGAAAACATGTCATCATGGTTCCACCTCCTGGCATTATGTCATGGTTCCACCTTTGGCATGGCTCATAGTTCCATCACTCTACGTTCGACTGCATTGTTCCACCATGCCACTGATATGTCGGATCCTCCATTGGGCACAAGCTCCCCCTTCCCCCCAACGAATGACAATTAGAAGGTTTTTTAATAACTTTAAGTGGGTGGAGATTACAAAGAAATTGTTGTTGAGCCAATTGTAAAATTCAGCAATGATAAACACGAGGTTAGGGGATCAAATCTTGCCCATGACAAACTTAGCATTTTGTTTTTCTAAACACTGGTGTTTATGTAATTTTTAACTACCAAAACTTGTCATTTTGTAATGTATTTTTTTTTGTCATGGGGTGTTAACAAAGCCATTTGTTTTTATGTTCCATTCGACCATATTCATTTGTAACAAACCATAAAATGAGTTATAACAAACCCGTTATATTTATATATGGTTTTTTTTTATTTCATTCAATTATATGGAATCACATTAACGATATTAGACTTGAATTTTGTTAAATGGCTATTAAATTAACCATTTTCATATTTAAATGATTTTTTTATGGCATTTTAATAATATTTTGTCTTTTTGTGCAAGGTTAACATGGGAGTTCCAATCAAAGGGTGCCATGTGTCAATGGATGATGGGTTATCATGTGGGTCCCACTTCCTGACTGGGATGCCATGTGGGACACTGTGGGACCCACTTTTTCTTTGTATTCTCAAATCTTGAAGAGCACTAAGTTGGTCATACATACTCAGATTGGAGTGTCGTTCACACTGTTGGATTCAGGGCGACAACCACTTTGATATGGTTCTAGCTCGAGAGAAATTTGAACAATTTGAATTTTGACTTATTCTAAGTCCTCCTGGACTTCTGAGGGTCACTGGAGCCACCTTCATCAATGCCACACCCTTTAAGGTACAAGTTAACTTTAACATTCCCATATTTCAAGGTCTAATAGATGCATACACCATAGGTAAATGGTTAAATATTCTAGAAGGATATTTTTGTGTTCATGATATTTCCAGCTTGGAAAAGAGTACTTTTTCTTTTCTCAAAGTCACCCCCCATGTAAAGGACGGTGGAAAACCTACTGTGAGCAAACGTATAAAAGTACGTCCTCACTATTTTCAACCACAACCACTTGGGATTCATTCCAAGATGCCATTAAGGAGAATTACTATCCTGTTGGGAGCTATGAGGATAAATGCATAAAGTGGACCATATTGTGACAGGGAAGGGACCAAGATGTGTTAGAGTTTACCAATATTTTTCATACCCTTCACACCAAGTTAGGTATCAAGGATTTTGATAAACATTTGGTACTGAAGTACTTCAGATGCCTACATAGGTACATCTAGGATGACATGGAGTTCTTGGACATCTCCTCGCTTGGCATGACATACCGATAAAATTTCAATATTAAGAAGAATCTTAAACATAAAAAGAAAGACATTGGATCTGCGAATCTGAAGCAAGGGAAAGGCAGCACAAAACCGCAAATCAAAGGGAAAACCCAAGGTGGGGCGACCTAGGATAACCTGCCAAAGCCATACGAAAAGAACAACACCATGAAGAGAGAGAAGGATATAGCAAAGTGGTGTGAGTTTCATAAGAGCACCACTCACCACACAAGTGTGTGTTAGGCCAGGCAGTCACTGGTGGCCGAGTTGAAGGCTTTTGAGTCCGACGCACATTCCATCTCTATGTCATAAGCTGACAAGGGGAATGACAAAGGAAAGAATATCATTGATGCAGAGCGCAGTGATATTGTGGCCACCACTAAGATCCATAATATTGAGCCTGAAGATCCAGAAGAGGGGGAGTCCCTATTCCATTGACAGATGTCAATAAAGGGTTCTATGTTGCAGTTCATTGTCAATAGTGGGAGCTAAAATAACCTCATTTCAGCAGAGCTCATGAAGTGGATAGGCCTACCAACTACAGCACATTTTCATTCATACACCATCAGGTGGCTTCACCAAGGACGAGATCTCTACATTAGCTAGTAGTGTCGCCTTCCCTACAGCATCAAGCCCTTCATGGTTGAGGTACTATGTGATGTTCCTCCTCTTGAATTTTGTGACATATTATTAGGAAAAACATACTTATGGAAGTGGCATGCTATATATGAGTCTAGACCTCGCTCTATTATTATTTCTTTGGGTACTAACTTATACAGGATACTAGAGGTAGCCCCACCAACTGCCATCTTTTTCATCTCTGCTAAGAAATGTAGTAAGGTCATCTCTTGGAGAACCTCTTCCTAATGGGCTAATATATTGTCGCTCCATTCTAGAAAATGAAGAGATCAAGTGGAAAATCCAGGAGTTACTGCAAAAAGGGAAAATCTGACCAAGTTCCTTGCCTTGTGGGAGCCTAATTTACTGGCACAAAAGAAGGATAGAACGTGGAGGCTCTAAATTGATTATCAATCAGTAAACAAAATCACTCTAAGGAACAAGTATCCAATCCCCTATATTGATTAAATGTTGAACCAACTCAAGCAGGCCAAGTATTTCAAAAAGATCGATATGAAGTCTGGTTATCACCAAGTTCCAATAGAGCTACATATGTATGGAAGAATACCTTTCAATCCAAGGAAGGTGTTTTTGAATGGTTGGTTATGCCCTTCGGGTTGAAAAATACCCCTGCTACAATTATGAGGCTAATGGATTACATCTTCCGCCCTTCACCAACTTGTTCATGGTGGTTTACGTTGACGACATCCTCATCTTCAGTAAGCATTGGGAAGAACACTTGCAGCACATTCGGTAGGTCCTTCAAACCCTTTCAAAACACAAATTGTATGGCAACTTGGATGAATGAACCTTTGGTATGAGTGAGGTCCAATACTTGGGGTACATCATAGATGAGTGTGGCATGCATATGGACCCGAAAAATATCCAAGTCGTTCAGGATTGTATAGCCTCGACCACTTTAAAGGAGCTTCTAGCTTTCATGGCCTTACAATTTTTTTATCGAAGGTTCATGTTGGGATTATACCATATCGCTTGGCATTTGAGTCAAATTACTAAGGGTGGGGCGAAATAAATTTTTCTTAGTCGAAGTCCCAATAGAGGGTGTTTTTTGAGTTGAACTGTGGTCTCAGATTTGCATTGGTACTCACATTGTCAGACTTACAGTAGCCATTTGAAATTGAGACACACGCCTTAAACTATGTTATTGGTGTAGTCCTCACCCAACACATGCATCCAGTGGCCTATCACAATGAGACACTTTTTGATATAATTCAAAAGTACCCCACCTATGATAAAGAAATGTATTCCATTGTGTAGGCTTGCCGAGAGTAGAAGCACTACTTTTTGGGGAAGGAAATGGTCATCCACACCGATCACTGACCTTTTCAGTTTATATAGACATAGGGGAAGTTACAAAATGATCTTAATCAGAAGTGGTCTACATATATGCTACCTTGCAGACTACCTCAATCGACCCCCAGTTGCAACACTGGCTACTCTTCTCAACTCTTGTGGTCATGAGACCTCTGGATGTCTGCAACTATAGAAAAAGGATCCAGAGTTTTCCTCCACACACTAGATGCTCGTAGATGGGAAGCAAGTTCCTAATTTCCACCTCCAGGATGCATTATTATGTTATCTGGGACACATTTGTGTTCCTTCAAGCAAGCGTGCTAAACCGATTTAGGAGACGCACTACAACAATAGCATGACACTTTGGGGTGGAGAAAAACGTGGTTGTACTACAAAAGCACTTCTATTAACCCAAATTCTGAATAGATATTGGGAAAAATATTAGATCTTTCACTACCTGTATCATCGCCAAGCCATCCATCAATAAGCAAGGCTTGTACACTCCTCTGCCTACTCCCAGCCAGCTTTGGGAATCCATCTTCATTGATTATATGTCTATCCTACCTTCTACCAAACATGGTAACGACTGTGTATCTTTAGTCCTAGACAGATTTTCTAAGATGGCTCTATTGGCAGCCTGTAAGAAGAGTATCACAATAGAGGACACTACCAAACTCTTCTTTGAACAAGTATGAGTACATTTTGGGATCCCGCAGAACATTATATCAGATTGGGATAGCAGGTTCCTGAGCACATTCTAGTCAAGCCTATGGACACTATTGGACACCAAGCTGACCAAGTCAACTGCTTTCCATCCCCAAACTGATGGCCAAACGAAGGTTGTCAATAGGATGATAGTTCACATACTTCGCATGTACAACTCCAAGCATCCTCGAAATTGGGATGAGAGTCTTCCATATGTGCAACATATTTATAATAGAGCTCTCCATAGCTCGATTGGTCATTTTCCCTTTCAAGTGGGTCTAGGATTTCAGCTGTTGTTTTTGATTGATGTTATTATTCCTTAGGTGATTACATAGATAGAATATACACATTTATCGTTCAAGGTGGAGAAAGAGACCAAGTTTATTGAATGCATCCAACACATCTGCCATCAGGTTCGCGACATCCTAGAGAAGTCAAAGGCCAAGCATCAGCAGTGACATGATCAACATTGGCTGCCACAGAAGATTTAGGTTGATGACAAAGTTGGCTTCATTTGGAGAAATAACACCTTATCAAACCCCATAGGAAGCTCATACCACTCTGATATGGTCCTTACATCATTAGCAAGGCTATGGGAGACCATGCCTTTGAGCTCAGCATTATCGCATTCCTTTTTCATCACCTAGTGTTCAATGTGGATCGTATTCGACCATACTTCCCACCAATACTAGACATATCAAACATTTCCGAACGACCCACACCAACAAAGTTAAATCCAAACTACATGGAACATGCCACAACTGATCAAATTATGGACACACAGGTCAAGAACACTTGCCAGTAGAAGATCCAACTATATCGGGTTATCAAACCTGACCAACTCCTGTACCAAGGCAAGTGGCTCACAAGGGACCAAGTTCAACATAAATTTCCTCACCTCATGGAGGCTCTGCATGCAATGGGAATGATCGTTTCCTAAGGTAGTGGGGGGAATGAGCCAGGTGGATATTGGTGACCACCCACCTATCCCACCTAGATGTCCAATGAGTTTCATTTGTTTCCTTGTTTATTTTAGCATTCTCTATTTTTAGCATTTTTTTAGGTTTTGAACTTTTGGAGCAGTTTTGACCCCCTAAACGGAGTTTCTTTTAGTTGTGTAGTATTCCCATAGCTATAGGAAACTACCTACAAGAAAACCTATAGTATTTGGAGAGACCTTTCCAACAAGGTATCATATTCGCAAAACAGATATAATATGACCAAGTTATAATATGACCAAGTTATTCTGGTACTCCGTTTGAGTTCATTTTTCTTAAAATATTGTAGCTTGGTGAGAGGAACCCAAATATCTACTTGTTTCTTGGAAATTCTACACAAAAGGTAATAGATCTAACAAAAACCTTTGGGTGTCAAAACAAAAAAAAAACTCAATAATCCTCCAAATACACATTATAAATAGTTTTCCGAAATGGCATAGATACTTTGCATCCACTTATGCGACTAAAATTCTAATCTGAACCTTTGGTTCGCCAATCTTCCAGCCTAGAAAAAAAGGACCAAAAAGGTGGACGAAAAATCACAGATCTTACAACTAGAAGATAGATCTCCTTGAGGAGAATCCAAAAACTGTATAGATATTACAGAAAAATAATCAAGAGCCCCTTGAAAAAAACAAATACGCAAAAAACTACAAAATAAAGTCGGGGTTATGAGGAAGAAAAAAACCCAAATATGTAGAATCATGTCCAGATCTAAAGAGAAACCTAATGGAAACCAAATAGAAAGAAAATCTACAAAAAATAATGAGTTCCTAGGTAACAAAAATTGAAGATACACATTGATGGTCAAATTCAAAGAAGATGGTAGGTCATAGTAGTCATGGCTCTAATACCATGTTAGAATATTAGATCTACTAAACTTGCTATCTATCTAAGAAACCAAAAATATCTCAACATATAAGTAAGAATAGAAGGAGAACAAGGAACAATAATACTACATATATATGTGGTTCACCCAACTGTGCTACATCCACAAGAAGGTTGTCTTCTATTTCCTCCAGAAATATACTACAATCTTACAAAGAGAACAACTACAAATAAATTGATACAAATAGGAGTATGCCATGAGCATAGGATAAGTTGTGATGGTATCAAAAAATGACAAATATGTTAAGAGGCTTCCTTGACCCTATTATATACCAAGAGATGTAGAGGAACTACTCTCACATATTAAATGTGGGATAATATAATTCTCCAAAATAACACCTCTTTATATAATAAATCGATACAAGAGTATACTATGCCATAATAAATATGGGATATAATGTATTACTCTTTTACATAAGATCGTGGACAACTTTCGAACTAATAGAAATACGTTATTAGCTTCCAAGGAATATAATATATCACAACATTTTTCACCTACAAGGTGGGGACCACCATGACACATCATCCTTGTCCCTTCACCACAACAAACCTGCTTGCAACTACTCCTTTCTAGGTCTGGAGGGGTCACTAGGACACGTCATCCTATCTCCATTATACCAATATGACTATGAATTCCATGTATATAAAGCTTTATGGAAACACACCTACACAAGACCCACTCACAAAATATTGTGCCCTTTACCAATTAATGTTGTGAGCCCTACATTTATTTACACACCCATTTCTGACAGCATTGGTACGAATGCATAAATGGATATCTTATATAGATGATTCTCCCTGCATTCAACCATTTAGGGAAAAATCAATGTTTTCATAATTATCTAACAAAGTCTCTTTATTTGTAAATTATCACTAAATTTATGCACAGTTAAGGCTATTTAGTGCAACTTAAATTTAGCAATCAAACATATATCATTTTCATCAACTAAGGTTCCATTTTCCAAGCTGGATTTTGTGAAATATAACTAGAATAATTATAGGATTTTCTCATCTATTTTTGCCATCATTTAAAAAAAAAGGATGCATTAATTCATTGAAAATTTAAGGTATAAAAGGGACACTTATCTTATCACTTATGGGGCAACGACTCTCCACCCAACCGTAGATAGTTGCATCCATACTCAATTATAGTTAACAACTCTAACCTAGATTCCAGACATTGAGGAGCTATTCTCAAGGGAATCAAACACAACTACTAGTTCAAATAGGGACTCTAGAGGACCTCCTTCCTCCATCCACCAACCACTCACTAGTTAAACAATGCACAGGGAATCTAGAGGCTAACTACCTCCACCCTCTAGCTACCCAGTGGTAGTCATCAAAAGACATAGGGAGTCTAGGGGCTTCTTCTCCACCAAAGCACATCCAAGGAATATAGAGGGAGATTTCATCCACCAAAAAATATCAAGGGAGTCCAGAGAAGAAAGTCTCCATCATTCAGGAAAAATATAGTGGTTGCGCCCACCTCGACGAATCATGAGCCCATTGTAAAAAAATATCAAGAAATAATTAAAAGGTCCATCATTTAGCAAATCAGACAACATTCCACCATACCTATCAAGGGAATCTAGAGAAAAACTATCTCGACCCTATGGCTATGCAGGTAATTTACAGGATATTGTTCCTCACCAACGCGATTCCTTCTTCATGTAAATCTTACCAACCTAGCTAATATCATTGTATTCTCTTCTCTTCTGCAATAAATTATTTTTGTTCCTCCTCTTCTACACTACTCTCCCTGATGAATGAATATTAGAAACAAAAATCCCCCTAATAAGTGAGTTGAACTCCTTATTTTCCTTTCTTTTTTGCATAGTCTCCTAGCTCCATTAATTCCTATCATTTATGGCATTTAAGTTTTTTCGAAGGAAATATCGGCCTGCGTATCTCTCTTGCAACCCAATTTGATTGAAAAAAAAGTGCATCAAAGCACACCCACTTGATTTTAATGTTTCTCTATTAGTTCAATTTTTTTTTAGAAGAAAACATTTAAATATCCCAAGCCAACAACCTCCCCAAATCTATAATTTGTGCCACTTGAGTCAACCCTTCTTTTTAAACATTTTTTTTTTAGATAGTTATATTGTATTTCATGAGAAGAGCATGGTTGGGGATATTACAAAACCATTCCCCTTTAGGGAAAATCACCCTTAGCGTTGTTCTCCGCATATGCAACATATCAGACAAAAACCACAAGTACACATATTATTCCATTGAGCTTTATATGTAACACACACACACACATTTTCTTCAGCCAATAAAGAAAAATGGATAATTATACCTCATGGTATAAATAATTTCCTAGGGGACCTACTATGGCCCAAAGTGCCTCCATTTTTCTTTGAATTACTCTATGGCTCAATTATGGAGCATGAGACCCCTTTAGTCTAGAATGCACAATGGATTTGGCTGGAAATCTCTTTGGTTCTGCATGTAGCATAGATGAATCAATAACATGATTAGGATCATGCACATATATTTTAAGCAAACAAACATGGAAAACATCATGAACTCTAATTCAAGAAGTTAAACACAAATTATAGGCCACTAGTACAATCCTTTAGAGTATGTGAAACGCCCCATAATACCATGGTGCCAACTTGGCACATGACCCAATATTCTAGGAACTCTTCTTAGGTTTTATTTTGAAGTAAATGTGTTCCCAAACTTGGAACTCTTTATGCACCTTATGTTGATCTGTGTAGATTTTCTACCTATCATGTGCCACCTTTAGATTCTATTTGATAATCTGAATCTCTTGCTGCATTTTTTTGAGCATATCAGGCGCAATAAGGACCATATCCACTGGGTTACCCTAGTGGATAGGAGTATTGCAACTCCTCCCATACAATGCCTCAAATGGACTCATTTTTATGGATTCTTGGCATCTGTTGTTGTATTAAAACTTTACAAGTGGGAGATAGTCCTCACACTTCTTGGGATGATGCATTACATACATCCTCAACATATCTTCGAGGATCCTATTTGTCCTCTCACTTTTCCCTTCATTTTTTTGATAATAGGCTATCCTAAATGCCAAGATTCTCATTATACATGCAAACACTTACTTATCATCTTTGCCTATAATATTTTTCTTCAGAATTTGATGTAGTCTCACAATCTCCTTTATGAATATTTCACCACCTCACTTGCTAAGTTTGTGCACTTGAATACTTTTAAATGTGCCACCTTTTCAACATGTCAATAGCCACCATAATTGCATCATGTTGCTTGGAGGTTCTAGGTAAACATGCGATAAAATCCATAGAGATTACCTCTCATTTCCATTCCAAAATGGGAATGGGCTGCAACAATCCTATTGGATGCTTGCATTCAACCTTCACTTGCTCACATTCTATGCATTTAGCCTCAAAATCGGCCATTTATTTGTCTAAATTTTGTTAATAATAGAACATTTTAATGGTCATGAGGGTATTTTGGTTCCCTGGATGGCCTAAATAAGGAGTGGCATGTGACTCCTTCATTATGAGCCACTTTAATTAATCATTATTTGGCACATATATTTTGTTCTCGAACCTAATTAGGTCACCACCAGTGAAGTGGTCAACCCCACCAACTCGTGGCCACTTTTATCTTATTTTTTGATATTTTTCATCTTTCTGTCCTCCATTATTGACCATTTCTATCAGGTCTAATTTGTAAGAACTTATGGCTATTACGTGATTTTCTTGAATTCTCCTACTAAGTACATCTACAGCCCTATTCTCCTCACCTTTAATGTACTTCATCTCAATATCAAACTCACTAAGTGTTGCCAACCATCTTTCTTATCTTGCATTCAACTTAGGCTACTCAAACAAATACTTGAGCCCAATATGGTGTGTCATAAGTTTAAATTCTCTGCCAAGGATGTAGTGCCTCCACACCATCAACACATTAATAATGGAAGCCAAAGATAGATCATTAGTCACATAAGTTACCTCATGCTCATTCAATTTTCTTGAATCATAACACACTACCTATCCTTCCTACATTAAGACTCCAGTGATCCATTTCTCCCAGGAATTTATGCATACCACAAAATCCTTATCATTATCAATAATCCTCAAAACTGGTGCATTCATGAGAAACTATTTCATCTACTCAAATCTTGTTATACACTGAGTTGTCCACTTGTTGAAAGCTTGAAATTATCTGCCTCGACCTCATAAGGGAGACCACCTAGTCAAGACCTTAGAGAAGATCCTATTCTATTTGAAATTGTGATTCTAACTAGTTAAAATAGGTTTAGTTACATTCTCTCTATCTCTATTGGATTAAAGTATGACTTTCACTTGATAAGAGACACCAAATCAACCCTCTTGTTGATCGAGCAAGAACGTGATCCTTAAGCTGATCTCAGGCTCAGGCAAGCCACAACTAAATTTTGCCCCTTTGATAAGGGGACTTTTAGGAATGTATAATTAAATCTAAAGGAAATCAAAAGGAAAGGAATCCTAAGCCTATCTCGACTAGGAAGATGTAGATCTAGCCCAATTGAGAGAAAAGTAATTAAATAATTGATATTTCAACACACCTAGTTGATGATGAATATCTGGCTAACGAAGTAGTTCAATTAACTAACATTATAATTTACCAAACATGCTTTTTAGAGATTTACTAACATTGAATGATGAACTAGTAGCATTAGGATGTAGTTTTCATAGTTCCAATGGAAATTAAATCAGAATTAGATGATAGATTTCTAAGTAAATAATAACCGAGAAATCTGATTTAAGCATAAGAGCATAAGAGGAAATAACAATAGATATATGAAACTAATGAACCAGATAGATAATTCAAAAAGACCTGCATTTTCATAAGAAACAATAGTTCTTAAAATGAAAGACATTTTACACAAATCTGTCATTAAAAATATGAAATTTTCATTAAAAATAATAGTATTTAAAAAACAAACTGATTTAAACCTAGTATCTTGCTATGTTCCTTGAATTTATCTCCAACAATCTTTCTCAAAACATAAATTCTACCGCTAAAAGAGAAAGTTGCAATAGTGCAAACATTTTCTCTCATAAACAGTTCAGAATGGAAAAAGATAAATCTCAATAATTCCCAAATTTCAGATTGATTGTCTCTACCTACAACCTAAAATCCATATTACAATAGTTCTTTAATAATTACAAAATTGCAGAAGAGAGAATCCCTTTGTACATTCTACAAACCACTATTTATAATTTACTAAATGAATTCGAAATAAGAGAGTTGTTGAATAGTAATTCTTCTCCAACAATTTTCATTAGTCCAAATTCCTTTTCTTCTATTTATGGAAGAATTTCATTGACTCAACACTTATTTTCCTCATCTCTTCATCTTTTTTCTTGCCAAAACCAATTAAAATTAAAATACAAATTAAAATCAAACTACCAAATCTGATGCACAAAATATCTCCAATCAAAGCATAATTAAATAAATAAATGAAAGGAAATCTGAGATTTTCTTTGATCCTTGCAATAATTAATTGGTCAAAGAGGACATAGTCAAATGGATTTGCATTCAATAGAGGTTATGAGCAAATAAAAATGTAGAAAATAAAACTCAGAGTATTAATTTTGTTTAAAAATTCAAAGCTTAATGTTTTGCTACATTTTAGACTAATTAAATGACCCAATATGGTTGTGAAAGCACTTTGTAAGTATTTTCGATGATTTTATCTATCCAACGAGCCATCATGGGCCTCATTTGGCCAAGTAAAACTCGAGTTATGAGCTTCCAATGTTGAAGTGTCAAAATTGCCAAAATTCTGGAAAATGTGCTACCTACGATAAAATTAGGAAAATTTTACATAAAAATATAATCCTAAATTAATTTATCTGCTAATTTTTAATTAATATTAATTTAATTATAAGTATCAAATTTAATTTAATTTAATTACAAAATAACTATTGTTTGGCGCAACTGAACTTTACCTAAATTGTGGTAAAGACTCTCCATTTTGAGGAGCAGAGTACATAGTGGAGAATGAAATGGAGTGTGAAGTGGACCGTACAGTGTGCCATTGGAATATACCATGTGTTATAAGGGCGTCAAAGTGGGTTGAAGCCCCTACCTTTTGTAAAAATCATGTAATGTTGTAAAAGATGAATGGTTTGCGGACCATCATAGATTGTTTTAGGGGGTCCATGGCATAGGGACCATGGTATTTTGATGATATATCCCTCAATGTAATAGTATATGTAGGGATCAATAATAAATAAGAGATATATCACATCTTGAATTGAATTATATTCTTGTGATTTGTGGTTTGGGAAAGAAGGCAAGGCTTTGTAGTTGAGTACACAGAGGGCTACGTCCAGGGATGAGTGCACATATGACCTGCAACTTAGTGCATAGGTCAAGTATTGTTTTTTGTACAAGAATTATTATTATAAGTAACAGTTCATGTGGGATTAGTCCCACTTTGGGATGAACCTTCATAAAATTTGGGTCTTCATGTGTATATTTTCTTATTATATGTTGTAGAGTAATAGTTTATTATAGTTTCATTTTACTACAACACAATGATGATTATGGGTTTATATCATATGTTTATGTGTTTAAATGAATGCGGTGAAGTATATTATGAATGTTAAATATAAGATAACATAAAAACACCACATTGCGTCATCCTTCAAGGCTACAGAAACCTAGTTTTTCATCCTCCCATAGTAGCTCTGGGTGACGTTGCGATCTGCTTATAGTTCATTACTGAAAGGGCCACTGATTGAGCATTTTGTTGGTGTGCAAGATAGATCAAACCTAGGTTAGCCAAAATCATAGCCATAAAATGGTTCCATTTTTGGGACAAGGATCTATTTTAGGGATATGTTTATGTGGCATCCGTCTAGGAAGGAAATTCAATGTTGGCTAGAATCGAAGGAGTGAGAATTTGCAGATCAAGAGATCAAAAACCCTCGTCTGAAGTCCCAAGCTTGGTTACATAAATATATTTTTATAGATGAATATAAAATTTTCTTCACATCATTTCCTATTGAAATGTACGAGTGGATGTCGAGGTTGACCAAAATTAAGACTTTTTTTAAAGGTGGAGAACCTACAACATGTACTCCTGAATTGATACAACAACTCAAGAGCATTGATAATAGGATTTCAAGGGTTTTCAATTTCTTGATTCATAGCATCTTGGGAAGAGTCATTACTGAGTTCACAGTAGATCAAACTGTCCTATAGCAAAGTAAAATGATGATTCTTCAAAGGACCGTGAGGTAAGTATTTAAAAACTTTGAAACTTTGGATTAAGATGCTTCTATGTGGAAAGGGAATTTTACGTATGAAACCAGATTGTTTTTTTACTTATGTTTGGAAGAAAATAGAATAAATATGAGAAATAGATTGGAACAACATGAACTGGAAAGAGATATAGAATAGATATGAGAAGGAGAGATCATGTACAAGACCCAAAGATCTTTTTAGACACTAAATATAGCCCTTTTTTGAGTGAATATGAAAGTGAAAGAGAGGATAATCACCCTCATAAACCTCATGTAACTTCATAGTATTCACCCTTCCAGCATGAGAGTTCACAGAAGACAAAATCTAGTAATAGCTAAGGTATTTTTGGCTCCTCCCCTCTCCCTCCAAGAAAAATTATGGTTGATGATATTAATCTTCTTGTTTGCAAACGAACTAGATTAGAGGATCCAACACAATTTTTATTTTTATGTGAAGTTGTATTGATCGCAAAGAAGATCAATGATGAAAATATAAAGAAAGCACAACTCATTATGATTCTCCAAAATATAGCATTGAAATGGTATATGAAGTATTCAAATAATCATATTATAACATTTGCAGATATTAAAGCAATGCCGATAAGAGAATTTAAGGAGTCAATGTCTCAATTGCAGTGCATCACTATGTTAAAAGAAATTAAATGGAAACATACTAAGTCTATTTGGGAATTTGGTCAGAGATTTATGGAATTTTTGGATAAAGTGAGCTTCAAGATAAGTTTGTAGTGACATCAAGAATGGTTTATAACTGTGTTGTTACAACATATCATATTACCATTGATGCGACAAAATATAACAAGTCAAGACAGAACTCTACATGTTGTGATGAAGTTGGAAGCTTCACCTATAGGAGAAGCTAATGTAGGTATGTAACTGATTCAAATTCAGTTGGCGAACCTAATGCTGTAGATACAAGATATCAAGAAAATAAAAAAATTCAAAGAAGAAGAATGGTGTACGAAATGCATATAAGAGGGTCATTCTCAAGACCAATGTCCTACCTTTAGGGATTACATGGCTACTGGGGCACTGAATCCCTTAAATGCAGGATCCAGAATATGGTGGGAGATATGTACAGCCAGATGCCAACATCGCTCAAAAGACTATTACCTATTACAAAAATATGTGCATACTGCATGGAACCTATATTGCAAATTCTGTAAATCAGTAGCACATGATGAGAATAATTGTTGAGCTTATGAACTAATGATGAAGCACGATGCCAAAACTTATAGAATGAAAGGATAAGAACATCGACATGAAGGCAGTCAAAAATGGGCTGGTTGAGGAGGCTACCAAGGAATAGGTCGAGGTGTTGGAGTTGGCCGTCGACCTAGACAATTAATTTGCTATAACTTTGACCAGGCAGGTCATTTTGTGAGAGATTCTCATAACCCTACAATGAAATGTAAGTACTATAAGTCCTTCGACCATGTAATTGAAGAATTCCATGTAATTATCAAAAACATGAAAGAAAAAAGGAATCAATAGCTGACATAGAATATTCAAATGATGGCTACTTAAAGGAGGACCAATGAAACTTGAATTAATATTTTCACTAGAAGTGGAGTTACGATTGGAAAAGATAAGGTAGATGAGAATAAATAATCTAAAAGTACATGTGTTAGAAAAAATGTTGAAAAAACTCCTATTTTTTATATTCAGAAGGAAAAATAAGTATTTATGGAAGAGAATCCAAGTTTTATGGATGTTGGATCTTTAACCACTAATGTGCAGCCAAAGAAGAAAACTAGCTACGATGTGTCATCAACTTCGATACAGAGTCAAGATTTGACACAGAACCAAGCTTCGACAAATGATAAAGATCCAACACAAGACAAGGATTCAGTAAATCAAGTAGGTATTTTAAAATCTTCTCTGCAGACTTGTATAAAATTATTAAGAGATCAAAAGGTTGTAGAAGGGCTTCAGGAGTTGATAGGTTCTATCACATCCAAAGAAGCACTATGAAGTGAGATGTGCGTAGTTAATTATTTGCATTGACAAAAGAGAACTGGAAGAGAGATGATGCTTAGTGCACATATATGAGTATATGAGATCAATCAAGTTATCCTGGATCTTGGATCTAATTCTAATGTCTTAATGAAGAAGACATGGGAGTTAATGAGTAAGTCAAAACTACATTGGTCACGTATTCAGTTAAGGATGTAAAATCAACAAAATATCTTCCCCTTAGGAAGACTACCAGGTGTAAAAGTGGAAATTGAAAGAGTTCACACTACTGTTCATTTTGAAGTAATAGTGATTGTTGATGACAATAACCCTTATCGTGCATTGCCTGGACTTGCTTTGGAATTTGAAAATATGGTTATAATTAATCTGAAGAGGAGACACATGATATTTGAAGGGAATAATATGGGAGTAATGTTTCCCTTAGATCCACCAGAAGGACTAATATATATAGAACTAGTTAGAGAAGAATATTACACATATAATATTGATAATATCTTTCAAATAATAGTAGAGGAACATGATTGGGTTAACCCTACTGTAGAAGGAATGTTCACTTGGGATCATGATAATTCTTGTATCTCAGGCTCAGAAGAAAAAATGGAAAACCAATAGAATAGGTTGCATGAAGTATCCACAAGGTCATGTACAAGAATTACCAAATCAGATCATCATATGATATCTGAGGTATGTAATATTCATTCTTATGATGGCTTGGGTTATGTAAATAATTTTTGTGATGATTATGAAGAATAGGTTCTAGAAAATCAAAGGCTGGTAGCTTTGGATATAGCCTTGAAAGATACTCCTACTAGATGGTCGGGTGCACATAAGAAGAATATAGAAGTCTGGCAGGAATGCCAAAGATTGATGTGGATAAGGTTTCGACATATAGATACACAAATAGAGATAAAATATGATGGTGAAACTAATCATAGCAAGCATATCCAGCTATGCACTACAACATGGAAGGATATTTCACAACAATAATGGGTAGATGGGTTCATTCATACATTGGAGATAATCCCTAAGTACTGGTACCTAGAAACCAAGCTTCGACATGGTATAGTAAACTTCGTAGATATGGTTGATGTTTTCATATTAACATTTAGCTTTGAGGATGATTTCTCATACATAGATTTGGCCCTTTAGACAATTTAGAATTATATAAGCTTACTGTAGAGGAAGAAGAAGATCCTTGCAACATCTACATAGAAGAATCAGAAGGATATTGTGAATTGAATGAACCTAATTTAAAGATACCAGATATAACGAATCCATTAAATACTGAGAAGGTGAACATAGGATGAGAGAAGTAACCTAATTTTACAACAATAGGAGACCATTGGGATGAAGAGGCAGTCAGTAAATTTACATAGCTACTTCATGAATACCAAGAATTGTTTCCCACCAAGTTTTTGGAGATGAAGGGCATAGAAAATTTTAGGGGCGAATGTTCGCCCTTTGGCGGAATTAAGGGGTTTTAAATTTTTAGTGGGCGAATATTTTCTATCATAGTACATTTTTACAAATCACCTCAAATAGCCCACCTTTTATTAAGGGAGAGGGTAAAAAAGGTAAATTTAGCCCTTGAAATTAAGAGTTAGAACTTTCCATTCGCCCATTTTCAAGAATAGGTTTTATTTAAGTGAATCCTATGGGCCAAATACCATATTTATAAAAGAGGTATGGTGAATTAATAAAAATATAAATAAATGAAAAGTATGGTAAATAAATAAAACATTTTTTATATTTAGCCCATAAGTCACCTTATATACATGCAAGGGTGTAAACAAATAAAAATATAATTAAAGTGGAGATATGGTAAATAAATAAAACGTCCTTTTATACTTACTCAAAAGGTATGGTAAATCAATAAAAATCTAAATAAACTAGACGTATGGTAAATAAATAAAACCTCTTTTTATATTTAGTCCATAGCTCATAAAGAGGTTTTATTTAAGTTAATCCTATGGGCGAAATACCATATTTGTAAAAGAGGTATGGTAAATTAATAAAAATACAAATAAATGAGAGGTATAGTAAACAAATAAAACATTTTTTTATATTTACTCCATAAGTCACCTTTACGAACACTCAAAAATGCGTTAGATTTAGGTAAAACCTATGGGCAAAATAATATGGGACAAATACCATGGACTAGATTGTTATTAATACCATGTAAAAAAAACATTATTAACCTATTAATAAAAATAAAAATGGCACATGGTATTCACCCATGGTATTCACCAAAATGGCACATGGTATTGACCCATGGTATTCACCTAGAATGTAGCCTAGTTAAAATAAAAATCAACTATTAATTTTATTAATTTTTATAAATTACTAATAGTAATTTTTAAGATCCAGGTTTATGATAACCCAGGGTAATACCAAGATCTTACAAGATTTTATAATTGAGTAAAATATTCGCCATGACTAGAGAGAGATTCGCAAAAAAATTATATATACATATTATATTATTGATAAAATCGCCTTCCATTTTTCCTATATACCATGAAGATTCGCCCATTTATTATACTTATAAATTTAGGGGGTGTTCTTAAAATTTTCCCTGTTGCAAACTATTTTCCAAAACTTGACATTGTGTTTCGTGTCGTAGGTCCTCCTATGACAAATCACTTTCTATCGACTTTAGCTCATTATCTAGGAAGTTGATCTAGAAACCTTTAGTACCTTGAAGCCTGCATGCCTTAATGGCAGGTTTCTTGCCTTTGATGAAAATTCTCATCATTGGCCTTCGATCAAACGATTCTATGAGTGTTCAACTTTAGATCGTATTCTCACACTCTATAGATTGTACTGAGAGTACCTTGAGAACCATTGTCATTAATGGTGGTTTCTCTCGCACTTGTTAATGGTTCACATAATTGACTGGTAATCAAGTGGTTTCTACCATGTTTGACTTTGAGATATTTACTCACATGGTTAGATTCATATAATGGATCGAGAAATGGAGATCAAGACCTTGGATCTAGTTTTATCCATCTGGGTTGCGATTAGTTTTGTATTCATATTTATACAAAGAGCTTTATGTTTGGTGGCTGCGTCCATCCTATATCTACTTTGACATGATGTAATTCCATACTATGCTTTAAGACGTTTATGTTCTGAGTATGGGAATGCCTACCTTAGTGATGGTTATTATATTACATTGTAATCCTTGATTGATTGTTGCAGGTTTCCAACCATGATCTCCAATCCAGTCCTTGATATGATAAAGTACTTCAATCCTCAAACTTTTCTGACTTTACACTTTAGGAGGCAATCTGTTACACATCCTTTTGTCGCATTAGGAAAATGATCATCAAAATTGGATCTCCCGCCATCCATCCAAGTGTCATGAAGCACTCCCTTTCAAGTCAACAACTTATATACCTTGAATAAAGTAGAATTTCTAGATCTCATGGAACAAAACCTTATTTTTTAGCATCTATGTGGTTTTTCTAAACAGAATCCACACACGTGAAATTTCTTCCACTATAAATTGTGCATATATGTGCTTTGTCTTCCACTATAAACTGTGCAGGTAAATCAATAGAAAGTAAAAATAAAAAGTGAGATCTAGAGGCATTGTTGGGTGAATAATTCCCAACAAAAAGCCTCAAACTCATGTTTATTCGAGCCTAAACTCATTTTTGATGGAACCAATTCCCATTCTTCAAGGAGCCCTCATCCCTCTTTTAGTGGATCTCATCCTTGTACTAAGGATCTCAAACTACTTCCTTTTAGCCTATTAATCAAGCCATAGGTGGGGGAGTTGAGGGAGGCTGTTGAGAGTAAGTTTATGCTGAGGGAATCAGATTGGAGAGCTTATCATTCTTGGATAGGATTGAGATCAATGGAGAAGCTTCACAAAATCAAGGCATAGGTTTTGTAGCCCCTTTATGTTTATGAAATTAATACAAACAAGCATTTCTTATCACTGCATTGTTTAATGGATTAATTGATGAATTTAATGGATGGTTTATGTTATTTATATTTGTCAATTGGAATGATGTTTATTACTAGTCTCCTTGATCACTAGTTTGAATTATTGAATCATTTATGCTACATATGCCTTTGATCCTTTGTTTTTTCCATGTGTGCAGGTCTAGATTCAAGCATGGAGGAGCTGCACTGAAGCATAAAGGGGGATCTTCATCAAGCATGTCGTAATAAGGTATGAATTTCCTTTTCCCACCTTGTTAGCTTATGATTCAAGAAACGATAGATTCAGGGGAGGAATTAACTTGATTGTTTGTTTATTACTAGTTTCCTTTTAGGATCTAGGGAGATCGCTTTTTTCAACAAGATGGATTTATCCACCTAACAATATGTTGAGGTAATTGAGGCCCAAGTCAAGGCTGTCCTAATTGCTGAATGAGGCATAGTTAAAGGTATGAGTTAGCATCTTTGTTGAATTCTATATATTTTGGATCTCCACAGATTGGAATGCAGAGTTACAATAACATACATATTGGAAATATCAATTTAAGGAGCAGACTTGATGTTGAATGTGACTTGTAGAGATGACAATGATTGAATATTGTTGTAATTAGGTCATTGTCTCTAATATGAAATCCCAATAATTCTCTCTATCTTGTATTGTTAAGGGTGGCAGGGTGGTGCTAGGCAAAGAAGTTTTAGCTTCCTTTAGGAGGTTTTCGCCTCCTTCTAGTGGGAGCTAGTAAACCTAGGTTGTAGCCTTTCCAGTCGTACCTAGTAGAATTGAAAGTTGTAGCTTCCATAATAATATAAATAAATTGTTTATACATATATCTTGTTTTCATTTGAAGTGATGTTATTGGTTAATTATTTATGAGAGTAAATTGTAAGAAAAGGGGAAATACTAATTCACCCTGCCTCCCAATACTTTGAACAATTGGTATCAAACAAGGTTACCCGCAAACAATATAGTCATTGGAGGGAATATCGTGAAAAAATATGAATCATATGGAAGGTATCTATTCAAGGACAATTATGATATTTTATGGAAATGATTATCCACAATGGAGCAGTTGCAAGAAAACCTACTTGAAGGCTTTAGGAGTGGATGTTTGGCTCTCCATTGCAAATTGCTACAAAGTTCCTAAAATTTCTCCAACTGATCCTAATGAGAAGAAATTATTTAGTTGCAATTCAAAATATCTTCATACCATTATAGGTGGATTGTCAAGAACTATTAAGACCAAGGGGATGAAATCACCACAACCAAAGATGTTTGGCATGAACTTAAAAATCTTTATGAAGGTGATGATAAGGTCAAATAGGTTAAACTTAAAAAATATAGAGCTCAATTTGAAAATCTAAAAATGGATGAAAAATAAGATATTTTGACTTATTTACTTGAAGTAGATGAATTTGAAAACTCCATCAGAGGATTAGGAGAAGAAACTAAATATCCATTGATATTAAAAAATGTACTGAGATCACTTTCATTGAGATATGATGCCAAGGTATCTACCATAGAAGAAACCAAGGACTTGACCAAGATGATAATGGAAGAATTACATATCAATCTTACAACATACAAAATGAGAATAGATATAGAAGACAAATAGTAAAATAAAGAAGCATACTATAAAGCTACAAAGAAGACAAGAAGCAAAGAAATCAAGCTAGAAGACACATAAGGTGATGAATCAAATGTAGAAGAAGTAAATTTCATCAGAAAACTCAAAAGGGGAACCAAAAAAAAAAAAGGTAAGTTACCCTTTAAATGTTTCAATTGTGGCAGAATAGGTCATTATGTTAAGGGATGTCTGTGGGGGAAAAGAAAAACTTCCACAAGAAAAATCTATATTCTAAAGAAGACAATAATTCTTTAGATGAGAGTGATACAAAAGAAGGGGATGTAGGATAAGTTATTTTCATAACCCAAGAAACCCAAAATAGTGATCATGATGACAAAGAGTTCATTGATTCAGATGAAGAAACAAAAGAACCAAATATGATAATGGATTCTTTTTGGGGACTTAGAAATGATTCATACATCGAACAAGAAGATGAAGATCTTAATTTTTATTTGAAGAATAATGAAAAATAAAATTCCAAGCTTAAAAAAAAATTAGAGAATTGAAAAGGCTACTTGGAAAATGTGATGATAAAAATATCTCTTTAAAGGTCCATCTTGAAGAAGCAAAAAGAGTTGTGTAAGTAATGAAGATCCAAATGAAGAAGAAAGAAGAATATTTTAAGAAACTTGAAGAGGAAGTTGTGTCACTGAGGGTTGAATTTTAAAAGATCAATAAGGACATGAACAACTTGCTAGTGTTGGATAACATTCTCAGTTGTTAAATAGCATCAGGTGATAAAATTGGTCTTGGCTGTACAAGTGCATCTTCAAGCGAAGCAGAAACAAGCTTAAAGACTCTGAAGGAAGAAACTCAAAGGGAGTTTAGAAACAATGCTACTTAAATAAGTTCTACTAATTGACAATGGATTGAACCACCTCCAAGATAGAACAAATTCAGAATATCATCCTACTGTCCCAGGTATGAAAATATTTTTCTTGGTCATTATTACTCTTGCAAAAATTTTAGTCATAAAGCAATTCATTGTAAAATCAGTACAAGAGGCAATTATGTAAGAAGCATGAATAATTACAGATTTGCAAGAAGTGACCATAGAATAGGGAATGTTTATGGATCTACCTACAAGAACTAGAATCCATTTGAACAACTAATGAATTATAACATTGTATGCTATAAGTGCAATAATCTTGGTCACAAGTCATAGGATTGCAGGCTTGTAAAATAAAATGATCCAACCATAAATACAAAGAAACCAACTATGAAATGGGAAAGTAAAAAGAAGGAATATTGAAATCTAGCTTTGATCATTGAAGGAAAAGAAGAAGAATGGTACATAGTGGACGTTAACGCATATGACAAGAGATAAAAAAGTGTCACCTTGAAAAGAAAAAGCATCAATGTTGCATTTGGAGATAACCCTTTTGTCAAGATACTTGGAAATGCGTAGTAAATATTGGAAGTGAACATGTCAAAGCAACAAATGTTTTTATGGTTGAGGATTTGAAGCACAATCCTCTCATGTCAAAAAAATGTGTGATCAAGGGTATAATCTCTTGTTTGATTCCCAAAAATGTGAGATCAGAGAAGAACACTTAAGATGATTGGTTACAAAAACTACAAGAAGACTAAACTTACATATCCATTCTAGATCAAGTAGAGCAAAATAAAATTGTATCCAAGCAAAATAGGTTCAAGAAAAACAAAGAAGGAAAGGAAAAGAAGAAATAAGTAGTGTTAAGTGCCATGTGTTCATGGGGAGCGACCCAAAAGAAATAAGTCACCCTTTGCCATTAATGTAAAAGAGGGAGAAAGGAAGCAAAACATGGATACAGGGGGAGTGTTACGACAAGTGAAGTATATGATAGGGAGAGCATAAGTGTTCACATCAATGAAAAATGAGGATATTGTTGGAATAAATATCCACTGATGTAAAAGGGTGAATGGGACAACACTTGTTTGATGATATGTGCATGAGTTAGTGAATTTGGATGCAAAACACACTAGATTTATAGCCCTTGTCATAAAATTTCATTTGGTAGGAGGTATGCCTTGTGGGTCCTCTTGGTTGGAGAGATATTCAAGTTTGAAGTTTGATGCCCCAAATGGACAGGTGTATCACCAATTCCTGCCCCAACAATTAATGGCCTTAATATTTCATTGCTTCCCCTAAAAGGAAGTCAAAATTTCTATTTAAATTGACCTAAGTCCAATGTACAAGATAACCTTGAAGAGGGCATATTGAACTAAGGTGAGCTAAGCCTCCTGTGTTGGTCATCCTATTAGAGGGTTCATGGCATAATTATTTTTTTGTATTATTAAGGGTAGACTGACCCTATATTTGAACCTCCTCCAAAATATATATATTCACCCTAGTTGTGGACATTCCAAGCTATCAATTCGTGGATCTGGACGAAGAATACCAAGGAGTAGTCTGAGGCTTTGAGCTACGTTGAAGATTTGGAGAAGGAATCATAAAAACTAAGGTTCTTTGATTCATTTGGCTTAGATACCTGTGGTGGTTTCCTCACTGATATTCTAGGCCTAATTTGAGGCCATTATTGAACTAAAATTATGTTCTCCAGATGCAATAAGGCTTAGCCGTTTAAGGAGGAAGGACCTATGGAATTCATTCACTGAAACTAATCTTGATATGAGGCCAATCTCAACACCTTTCCTGAGGCATTCTTGAGTTAGATCGAAGTTATATTTTGAGGCACATCCAAGGTATCTCTTGAGGAAGATCATCAATCTTTCCTAAGGCACATTTTGGTGGTCAGAGGAAGCCCTTCCTGAGGTACATTTTGGTGGTGCAAGGCAATCCTTCTTGAAGTACATTTTGGTGGTCTAAGTAAATCCTTCCTGAGGCACATTTCAGTAGTATGAGGTAGTATTTCTTAAGGTACATTTCAGTGGTTTGAGACCCATTTGTGAGGTAGAAATACATCTGAGATGGAGGTATAAATTTGAGGGAGTCTGAGGGAGATCTAAATTTGAGGAAGTCACACATGTATTGGATTGATCTAGATTTTTGAGAAGGATATCTGAGGAAAAATCTAAGGCCCTTTCTTAGGCACATTAAGGTCTATTTTGAGGCTTACTTTGAGGTAGCTTGTTGGCATATTTGAGGAGTTGTGTTGAGGTAATTAAGTCCCAAGTTAGGGTTGTCCTATTGTTGAATGAGGCATGGTTAAAGGTATGATTTAGAACCTATTTGTTGAATTATATATCTTTAGGATCTCCACAGATTGGAAGGCAGAGTCACAATAGCATACATATTGGACATATCAATTTAAGGAGTAGTATTGATGTTGAATGTGACTAGTAGAGACAATAATGATTGAATTTTGTTGTAATTGGGTCATTTTCCCTATTATGAGAGACTAAGAATTATTTCTCTACATATTATTGTAAAGGGTGGAACGTTGGTGTTAGGAAAGGAAGTTGTAGATTCCTTTAGGAGATTGTCGCCTCCTTCTAGTGGGAGCTAGTAAACATGGCGCTGTCTCCCTTTCAGTTGTAGTTGTGTTGATGGCTCGAAAATATCTGCCTAGAGCATTATAACGGAGACCACCCTATCAGGAACTTAGAGCAACCCCTTTTGCATTGAAATGGTGGTTCCAACTGGTTAAACTAGGTCTAGTTACCTTCTGTCTATCTCCACTGGCTTAAAATATGACTTTCACCTACCAATAGAGAAGAGACACCAGATCGGCCCTCTTGTTGATCAGGCAAGAAAGTGATCCTTAAGATGACCTAGGGCTTAGCCAAGCTACAACTAAATTTTTCCTCTTTAATAAGAGGACTTCTAAGAATGTAGAATTAAATCTAAACGGAAAATAATCCTAAAATACAAGAAAAAGGAAAAAGATCCTAAGCCTATCTCGATTAGGAAGATGTATATTTAACCCAATCAAGAGCAAAGTATTTAAATGATTGTGATTTAAATACGTTTGGATTATAATGAATATCAAGCTAACAAAGTAGTTCAATTAACTAATATTATGCATTCCAAAACACATTCTATTCAAAGATCTATTAACTGAGATAATTAATCAACCACATTTAGGAAGTAGTTTACAAAATGATGATGATTGTGAAATCAATAACTCAAATGATCCAACAATAATATAAGGAAATAGTTCACATAACACTACTGTTTATTTAAGACAAAATTAAAAGGCTGATCTCTTAGTAAGTAGTTACTCATTAATCAAAGTTCAACACATAAGAGTAGAGATAAACAATTGATAATTGAAGCAAATTACTCACATTGACAATAGTGCGTAAATATGAATGAAAATGACACATTTATGCTATTATAAAATAAAACAGTATTAAAACAATAGTATTTTAAATACCAAATGATTGAAACTGTTTCTCTAGCTCTGATCTCCAACAATCCTTTACAATGTTTGAACTCTACTGTTAAGACAATAGCTATAATAGTGCAAGTTCTGCTCTCCATACATATTTCAGAATTAAAAAAAATCCCAATAATCCCTAGATCTGAGATTGATCCTCTCTCTACCTACAACCTGAAATACCTATTATAATAGTGTTTTAAGCATTACAAAATTGCAGAAGAGAGAAGACCTTTTCTCATTCTACAAACCACTATTTATAATTTACAAAATGAATTCCAAATAGGAGAGTTGTTGAAGAGTAATTTTGCTCCAACAATTTTCATTGGTCCAAATTCCTTTTCTTCTATTGTTGGAGCAATCCCATTGATTGAAATTTTCTTTTCCTAATCTTTTCAACTGTTTTCCCGTCAAAACCAGCGAAAATTCAATTAAAATATAAATTAGAATCAAAATACCAAATCTAGACATAAAATATCTCCAATCAAAACTTCATTAAATAAATAAAAGAAAATCTAAGTTTTTCATTGATTCCTGTAAAGATCTAATTGGTCAAGGAAAACATAGATGAATGGATTTGCATTCAGTAGAGGCTATGCACAAATAAAAATGTAGAAAATTAACCTCAGAAAATTAATTTTGTTTAAAAATTAAGAGCTTGGTCTTCTGCTAAATTTTAAACCCATTAAATGATAAAATATGGTTATGCAACCACTTCAAAAATATTCTCCATGATTTTATCTATCCAACAAGCCGTCCAAGACCTCATTTGGCCAAGTAAAACTCAACTTATGAGTTTCCAAAGTTGGAAAAATCAAATCTGTCAGAATTCTGAAAAATGTGTTACCTAGGCCATTTTTTTTTTTTTTTTTTATATTAAAATCTTCTCCTAATTAAATTATAATCATTTCTTAACTAATATTATTCAATTATAATTATAAAATTAATTTAATTATAAACAAAACCTAATTAATTAAAAATAAAATAAAATTAACAGTTTATTAAAATAAAATGATATTATATTAATATTATATAAAAATATTATAATAATATATTATATATTATAATATTAAAATAATATATTTATTAAAAATACAAACCTCATTATAGAAACCAAACTTGTAAGAGGTAGGGGTCTTGTAAGAGGTAGGGGTAAGAGTTAAGGAGGAGGGAATATGAGTTTACATGAGGTGGAGGGAGGGATAACTTGTAAGAGGTAGGGGTAAGAGTTAAGGAGGAGGGAATATGAGTTTACATGAGGTGGAGGGAGGGATAAGGAGGTGGAGTGGAGGATGAGGTGGAGAGATAAGGAGATGAGGTGAGGTCATCATGATGGAGGTGGTGGAGGTGTGGGAGTCATAAGGAGATGAATGCAATCATAGGTTAAAATAAAATAACCAATCACATAAAATTAAAATTGGAGGTTGGTGAAACCTAATATAAGAGTTTTTAAAAGCACATCAAATAAAAATGCCGATACGCCGATGTTAAGATATCGGAACATTGAAGCTGTTGAAAATCAGAGAAATAAAATTGGAAGTTTTATTTTGGAGTTTTCAAAAATCGGAAGTTTTATTTCGGAAGGGAGGAGGTGAGGATGGAGTGGGGTCCACTTGGAGTGGAATTAATAATTGTACAAAATGAACTACAACCACTTTCAAATTTTGAGATCTTAGGTTTGGTAATTCCTTTTTAAAATTAAAAACTGGAATAAATTACCGAGATCCCGAAAACACATTTTTTAACTGTTTTACAATTTAGCTGGGTGATTTTGTAGGACCGTTAGTGAAAAATGAAGAAATTAGTAAAAATTAACTAGAAATTAATGTTTACAATGAATTTCTATTTTAATTACAAAAATTAAAATAATATACATTTTGTACATTTTTTTTAACCAAAAAATAAAAATTACTAAACTTTAGATGATCACCATTTGCAAACTGTGTAACCAAATGAGATGAAACAAGTACTGATGGAAAGTTAGTGAAACGTTGAACTCAATGAAGTGATCAAAATAGAAATACGATGAAAATTAAAAAATGGAAAATTTGTAGGACACTTAATCGAAAGAAAATTTTAAAAGGTGATTTAGCCAAAAATGGAAAGGTTCTCCATTATTTGAAATAAATAAGTAAAAAATGGAGGGTGTTGAGTTTTCCTTACAACATTAGTGACACACTGGGAAGAACCAGTTATCTCTGGTTAAATATAATGAACTTTAATTTACCCAAAGGTTAAAAATAATGGAGTCCATTGAATCATGAAACAATAAAACATTTCCATGGGTCCCACATAAATAGATTAAGCAATATGAGTTTGGACTCAATGAAATGATCAAAATAGAAATCCAAAGAAAATGAAAAATTACAAAATTGTAGAACACTTAACCAAAAGAAAATTTTAAAAGGTGGTTTAGCCAAAAATGGAAAGGGTTCCCATTATTTGAAATAAATAAGTAAAAAAAGGGGGTGTTGGGTTTTCCCTACAACATTGGTGACACACTGGGAATAACCAATTATCTCTGGTTAAAGATAATGAATTTTAATTTACCCTAAGGTTAAAAATAATGGAGTCCATTGAATCATCAAACAATAAAAAATTTCCATGGGTCCCACATACATAGATTAAGCAATATGAGTTTGAAAAATTAAGTACTCAAAAGCAGACTTGAGTAAAAATCATGAATCCAAATTTGGGAAAATTTTATTTTAAAATGACCTCGTATATGAAATAGAAGAGAGTACAAATATGAGTTTTTTGATAAAGCATATATCCATTTTTATCAATGGTCTTTGACATTGTTTCGCTGCCAGCGAGCCTGAACAATACCTCGGTGAAATTTTCTTTTATGCCATACAAGCCTAGCCCCGCTGCTAGCGAGCATCCATAGCCCCGACGTGTTTACTTGTATTTCCCATGCTTCCTATTTTAATCACCCTTTTGATAAGTGCATTTGTGAGCTTTTAGTTTATGATGTATTTGAGTGAAAGTGGTGGGATGGTAATAGAGACTTATGTTAATGGATACAATACTTTCATAATGTTGACTCCAAATTATTTCCCCGCGACTATCCATTGCAAGCTTTTATAAAGTGGAAGGGTGGGAGGGATTCATTGAGTTGAACTCATATTAGTTCTTTGCTTGAAAATATAAATCATATCACTTAGAAAGGATGTGTGTTCCTCCATGAGAAAGATTTAAAGCAAGAGGGTTTTATGGTTCCATAAAAATATACGTTTAATGATAAACGAAATTCACTGAAATAGATAGAGTAAAAATTTCCCATGTATGCCAACCACTATTGAGTGAAGAAAAGGTCTTCCACATAAATCATGGCGGAGTTACCAAAATCAAACCAAAACCGAAAGGAAAATGAAAGAAATCCAAATTGAAGTAAAAAAGAAATCAACAAACTCTAAAAATGTAAAAAATGAAGAAAATGAAAGCTGAAAGAAAGTTCCAAATTTAAAGAACCAACTCCAACAAGTTTTAACTATACAAATGTCTCAACAAAAGAGTAAAAGAAGACAAACATGTGTACGTTTCTTTTTATGTTGAGTTTTTAAAATATTTATCTTGCAGAGTTATAAGAAAGAAGTCCCTCCAAATGGAAAGGGTGAATAATAGTTATGAGGTAAAATTCAGCGCAAATGAAAAAGTTTTTTTTCCTCTGAAAATTTCTTGTTCCAAAGTAAACCCTACATAAAAGCATCTCAACCATTTTCTAATAAAAGCAATGATTAAAGAAACAAACTAAAAGTTCAAAAACTCCCTAGTTTCGCTGATTTGATAAACATTGTAACTGTTATTCCAAAATTCAGAGGAAAACAACAAAGAGAATGAGCTCCAAATTCGAGTCATCAGGGGTGTGAAAAAGGATCATGAAGACTTGCAAAACAAAGTTTTATATCAACAACAAATATAAACAAAACTAAAATCAAAAGTAAAGAAATGAAAATGAATGAAAGTGGGCATATGAAACTTATCATTTGAGAATTTCTTTTGATCATACCTGAGAGATATCATCTTCTCCAATAAAAGCTAACTTCTTCCTTTAATTAGAATTAAAAGTATGAAGAAGTTGAATTGACTGAAACCTTATTGAATCAAAATCACCATTTATTAAATCTAAACTAAATCAAGTAGTCAACTAAAAGAAAACAAAGTTTAATGTTCAAGGAATCAGAAGTAAACCGAATCCATTAGAAATGAGAATGAAGATATGCTTCTTTATGAATTGCGCCGATGATTGTTATCTTTGTTTTTATCATTCTAAATTTATATCAATGCAAAATATTATAATTGATTTAAAATCCAAATAATGTAGCTATTATGTATATGAATAGGACTTGAATATTTATGTGATAAGTATGGAGTGATATATAAAAAAATTAAATAAAAGAGAATTAAAACATGAATTAACCGTGATTTATTACCTTTACCAGTTCAAAATTCCTTATTAGCGAAGAAGATTACTGAGAAACGTGAAAGAGGCCCATGTGCAAATACTATGAATAATGTATATCCCTAAAGTTACAAAGTCATCCCGATGAATAATTACTTGGATTTGATGAAATTATGATTGAAACACATCCAAGCTTTCGACCACCATAATAACATGAAAGTAGCATATAGATACAAAGATAATCAAACAAGACTTCATGTGAACATAGTGAAAGACCATAATGAATTGATGAGAGACTTAAAAAGATTCTTTACCCGATATTATGAAGTTATGAGTTTCCGAGAGAATCAACGCGAAATGTAAGAGCTCAAATTTTCCAAAAATCTTAATGAACAAAACTATGATAAATAAGACTTTTCTTCATAATATTTCTGGTGACATTTATTTTTTGAAGTTTAATTAAATTTCATCTCTGATATAAGAAGTCCCGGTATTTAGAATATTAAAGGGAAGCAAGATCTTGTAACATAAGTTTTTATGTATCTTTCACAAACAAAACTTACGATATTGATCCTGCATGATAACGAATTATTTTAAAATGATAATGTGGGAACTTTTCCTTTCTAGTACATCAAACATTCATGTATTAGAGGTAAAACATTCATAAGAGTTTATAAAGTAGTTGCGATGACTTTCATTCCGATAATGAGATAATTTGAAGTTTTGTAAAAATGATTGCAAGAACACTTACATTTACCTGTTAAATAAGATTCTGAGGAGAGGAGTTCAAGATTTAATAAATATGAGAATAAATCGGGTGTTAAAGATCTCGAAAACCATTTCTGAAGCCAAAATAAACTTACAAAACTCCGAGACCACAAAATTCTAGTGAAGGCAGTGAAATAGGGGCCATTTCCTTTACTAAGTATAATGGACATGATAGTGAAGGAAAAGGAAATGTGGATCTTGGAGAGGTAAATATTATATATTTTTTTAAAATGCTTTCATTATAATACAAACTCAAGAGTCCAATAAGCTAGCAAATCTGAAATTATGAGGAAAGATCTCAGAAAAATGAAAAGCGGAGGATTGAGATTCCAAAATTTACTAATTAGAGGCCTTGAATCCTTTCAGAAGAAAGGAATATCATTAAAATCTAAACAATATTAATGAGCACGATGCAATGGTTCTAATCAACTCGATAATTGTAAGATTCAGAAAAGGCATAGATAAAATCATGGATAAGATTATTTGCTGCAAGTGTTTTGTGAGAATTTTCCTCTGTTTGTCTCAAATATGAGCAATAAAGAGTGTAAGCATTTCATTTTGGCTGCATCGATGAGACAAAATATGATTATTGACTTATATTGCTAAATTTAACAAAAATTAATTCACGTGGGTCTGCACACATGAGTATATCGAAAAAATAATATCGGCGAAATCAAATTGATGTATCTTTGAAACATGTGATATTCTTACCTTATGATAGGCTTTTATTATGTAACAACTAAAAATATGAGTGGAAAGTCTTATCAAAGGTCATGTATCAGAGATTTGATATCTAGGGTGTGAAAGAGTAACAACCGATTAGAGGTCTCGACATGAAAGTTTCGATATGGATAGCGGGAAGTTTATCAGAGATCGGAGGATTGGGAATATCGGAGATTGGTGATCGAAGTATTGAAGATGTATTGACATCGCAACATCGACAAAGTCATCTATCGGAGGATGAGCGATAAGGGATAACGAAGATCAACGGTATGAGGATATTAGAGGATCAGAGATGTCATATATTGGATGATGGGCGAAAATAGATATCAGAAGATTGGAGGATCGACAGATCAAGATGTCAGAGTACTTTGATTGATGCTCATATGAAATGTTTCGATATTCAGAAGCTCTTGATAATGCTACATGGAAATCCTCTGGGGTTAGACCTTTATTATTATATTCATAAAGAAGCACTTAGCTCAACTTGGCCTTTTAACACTTTCAATATTTATATTAATTATCAGAAATATTAGATCGGAGAATAATTTTATTGGAACTTTTGAATGAGGAGAGTTATGATATTATAATGCTTCGATATGAATCTTCCGATATTATATTAAAGGCCTATCGATGTTTTAATGAATAGAAACAAAATTAAAGAATCCTCAAATTCTAACGAAACAACAAATACTTCCCTGAACATGTTGTAGATTTAGAAATGTTTGGATGCTTGCTTATCTCAAGTATCCAAAATCAAGCCAATGAAGACCTACAAAAAGAACAAAACAAAAATAATAAGTAAACTATGAAAAAGAGAAACTAACAATAGATGAAGATGAACCTGTAAAATGCATACAGGGAAGAATATTAACTGTAAATTTACCTCATGAATATTCAAATTATCCCATGTATTTGTCAAGATTCGCATATGTTCAACATCATATATTTATTTAATCTAAAATGCTAAGTAATGAGCTTTCAGATTGTATCTACCTCAAATTTACATTGGAGGACAATAGTGGTGAATATGAGCCTTTTTAGAAATACTCGTGAATCAAAAAATTGCCAAGCTGTAGCAAATCCTTGGAATTTCTTCATATATGATCAATGTGATGAATTTTTACAAGATAATCAGGTGCTTTCACAAGTGTGTATGATTCGATTATATAATAACTCTGATATATTCTAAGCCACTTTGACAACAAATGAAAGAGAATGCCAAAGGAAAAGCTTGGGCTCATTACTTGTTTCTTAAAAATATGCAATAATAAAATAAATATAAACATAAAAAGAATCTAATCTAAACTAATCTATCCCTAATCTAACTAAATGGAAGAAAACATGACTAGGTATAGTCATACTTCCAATGTAACCATTCTCTCATTCTAACTCCTACATATATATACAGGTCAAATGTTAGTAACAAGAATATAGTTAAATGAACAAAAAATAAATTTGAATATAGTATGTACACTAATTGCTAACACATTTACGAGAAATTATTTATTTACAAGTGCTCTCTCTTGAAATGTCTTTTCCAGCTATATTTTATTTGGATCATAGAAATCTGGATGGATTTCCATTAATGGTTGGGAGAGGTTTAAAAGAGAAGATAACATGCTAGATTGTGGATATGCATTTTTAGATTCAATGGCCTGCAAAAAATTGTCAGTGTTATGTGCATATGTTAAATTATTAATAATATTTTGTGTTCGAAAATTTTTCAAATGTATTTCAAATGGGTCTATGAAATATGGATGGAAATCTGATAGATTCAATGGAAGATTATTAATTGAATTAGATTGCTGGTCATATTGTGAAAATACACTCTCTTGTTGGCACTACTTTTGAGAAGAAAGAAGCAAGTGATAAGAGTTGGATATCACTTGTAATTGGAAGAGCAATAGATTTTAATGTTCATGATTATAATTAGAAACTTCATCTTCCCTTTCAAACAACACATTAATTGAGTGTTCAATACTGAATTTCTCAATATGCCAGCATAAGATATCTAAAAACTAAGAATTGAAAACATAAAACAAATATGAAAATTACCAAAACAGATGAAGGAAAAATAATAAAGTAAAATCATAATTTACATTATTCTTACAATTATTGTTACAACACAACAGGAATTGATTTAAAACAACTCCCCCCAGACAACAATTGGCCAAAATAATAAAAATGAAGGATCATTGGCATTGACTTGTGGAAGAGGAAACAATTGTGGACCAAGAACAAGTGTAAGAGCTTGATTATCATATGAATTGTAAACTGGAAAAGACTCTTGAATGTTGAAATCATGAAAATAATTTTTTTTGAGAATGAGAATTAGTTGGAACAAATTCTGAGTTAGAGTGTTCCTCATTCCCACATATGATTGATCTCTGATCATGGGAATTTAATTGAGCAGAAGATATTTCAACATCCTCAATGTCAGAATAATTATCATAAATGACTTCATAGCATTCTCTAGAATTCCCTTCAATCTCATCCAATGTATCAAAATAAGAAGGAATATGAAGCACATGCTTATTAATGCTAAAAGAATGATCAATAAATAATTCTTTATCTTGATAAAAACTAATAGGGAATTTATTTGGATCAACCTCTTTGCTTTCTAAAACAATATTAATGCAATGAGAAGACAAATTACTATCAACAAAATATTGGGATAAAGATAAAAATGTGAATTTGAAGAAATGAATCTGAAATATTTTCTATTTGTATTTTCTTCATTACAAATTTCAAATTTAAGATCATAATTCAATTGACTAACTGTGCTTTCTTGAGGAATATTCTTTGGCTGGCCTGAATCTTATACCTGATCAACATGATCAAATTCAGAAATTTCTGTGGAAGATTGCATGTTATTGAAAACTTGAATTTCTATCTTTACTTGCTGATCTATAATATGATTTTCTGAATTTAATTCAAAGTGATTTTTTTATTTCAAGGCAAATTTTTCTCCAAGATTGTTGCTAGTATCTTCTTGCATTTGAATAGTAAAATTTTCCAAGCTTTGTGATTGAGATTCACTAACATATGAAGGTGAATCTTGATCATTATTAATACTATATGAAGTGTACACTAAATGAAGGAATTGATCGTAGATGGTAGAGGCAACTTCATCATGATTAGTCTGCACCTCCATATTGGAATTCTCAATTATGTTAATACAATTTGAAGATGATCGAACAAAGCTTGTAATAATTCCACGTGGATTGTGAATGGGAGGAAGAGAGTAAATATATTCAAACCAATCTAATAATTCAACTTCCAAAGGTTTATTTTTAATTTTAAATCTCAAAAAATTTAACCGAAATCTAATGGTAAAATCGATAAAATACTCATTTTCGAATCTTCGTATATCTTCAATTTCATCACATATCTGTTCATAGTCATATTCATAAAATTCACAAAGGAACATTGTAATAAACTGATCCCAACTGCGAATTGAGGCAACTGGAAGAGATTGACACAAACTTCTGAATTTTTTGAAAATGTAAGAGTAAAAATCCTACATAAAATACTTTCATCAATTCCTTGAAAATCAGAATTTGTAAAACTTTGAATAATTTGAAAGGCATGATCAAAAGCACAAGCATTCCCCTTACCATTAAACTTGACCTGAGAAAATAGTTTTACTACTTTTGGTGACCTATTGGAAGATGCACGTCCAAAGATACAACTCCAAATTGGAAATTTGAGAGGAGCCATTGTGATTAAAATAAAACTTTAGAATACAAAACTTCCAATAGACAACAAGTCTCTAGGACCTCCTTCTAGCGTCAAAAATGTTGAAGGCTCGAAAATATCTGACTACAACATTATAAGTGAGACCACTCGGTCAAGAACTTAGAGCAACCCCTTTTCCATTGAAATGGTGGTTCTGACTTGTTAAACTAGGTTCAGTTACCTTCTCTTTATCTCCACTGACTTAAAATATGACTTTCACCTACCAATAGAGAAGAGACATCAGATTAGGCCTCTTGCTCATCAGGTAAGAAAGTGATTCTTAAGCTGATCTGGGGCTTAACCAAGCCACAACTAAATTTTTCCTCTTTAATAAGAGGATTTCTAAGAATGTAGAATTAAATCTAAACGCAAAATAATCCTAAAATACAAGGAAAAGGAAAAATATCGTAACCCTATCTCAATTAGGAAGATGTAGATCAAACCTAACTGAGAGAAAAGTATTTAAATGATTGAGATTTAAATATGTTTGGCTTATAATGAATATCAAGCTAACGAAGTAGTTCAATTAACTGATATTATGAATACCAAAACACATTCTGTTCAGAGATCTATTAACTAAGATAATTTAATCGACCACATTTAGGAAGTAGTTCATAAAATGATGATGATCGTTAAATCAATAACTCAAATGATTAAACAATAATATAAGGAAATAATTTAAATAATATTATTGTTTCTTTATGACAAAATTAAAAAGCTGATCTCTAAGTAAGTAGTTACTTATAAATCAGAGTTCAGAACATAAGAGCAGAGATAAACAACAGATAATTGAGGCAAATTAATCACATCGACAATAGTGCGTAAATATGAATGAAAATGACACATTTATGCTATTATAAAATGAAATCAGTATTAAAACAATAGTATTTTAAATACCAATTTATTGAAACCGTTTCTCTGGCTCTGATCTCCAACAATCCTTTACAATGTTTGAACTCTGCTATTAAGACAAGAGTTGCAATAGTGCAACTTATGCTCTCCATACATAGTTCAGAATATAAAAGAAAAATCCCAATAATCCCCAGATATGAGATTGATCCTCTCTATACCTACAACTTCAAATCCCTATTACAATAGAGCTTTAAGCATTACAAAATTGTAGAAGAGAGAAGCCCTTTGCTCATTCTACAAACCACTATCTATAATTTACAAAATGAATTCCAAATATGAGAGCTATTGAAGAGTAATTCATCTCCAACAATTTTTCATTGGTCCAAATTACTTTTATTCTATTGCTGGAGGAATCCCATTGATTGAAATTTTCTTTTCCTCATCTGTTCAACCGTTTTCCTGTCAAAACCAATTAGAATTCAATTAAAATACAAATTAAAATCAAAATACCAAATCTAGACATAAAATATCTCCAATCAAAACTTAAATAAATAAATAAATAAAATGAAATCTAAGATTTTTATTGATCCCTGTAAAGATCTATTTTGTCAAGGAAAACATAGATGAATATATTTGCATTCAGTAGAGGCTATGAGCATATGAAAATGCAGAAAATTGAACTCACAAAATTAATTTTGTTTAAAAATTAAGAGCTTGATCTTCTATTAATTTTTAGATCCATTAAATGATCAAATATGGTTATTCAACCACTTCATAAATATTCTCAATGATTTTATCTATCCAACAAGCCATCCCAGACCTCATTTCACCAAGTAAAACTCAACTTATGAGCTTCCAAAGTTGAAGAATCAAATCTGTTAGAATTCTGAAAAATGTGTTGCCTAGGCCAAAAACATTTTTTAATTAAAATCTACTTTTAAATTAATTATAATCGTTTCTTAATTAATACTAATTTAATTATAATTATAAAATTAAATTAATTAATTTTAATTTAGTTATAAACAAAATCTAATTAATTAAAAATTAAAAAGTTCATTGAAATTCAAATGATATTATATTAATATTATATAAAAAATATAATTAAAATTAAAATTAATATATTATATATTCTAATATTAACCTAATATATTTATTAAAAAAACAAAACCTCATTATACAAACCAAACTTGTAATACGTAGGGATAAGAGCTAAGGAGGAGGGAGTATGAGTTTATGTGAGGTGGAGAGATAAGGAGGTGGAGTGTAGGATGAGGTGGGGAGATAAGCAGATGAGGTGAGGTTATTGTGACGAAGGTGGAGGTGTGGGAGTCATAAGGAGATTAATGAAACTATAGGTTAAAATAACATAACCAATCACATAAAACTAAAATTGGAGGTCGGCGAAAACTAATATCAGGGTTTTCTAAAAGCACATCAAATAAAAATGTTGATACACCGATGTTCTGATATCTGAATATTACAGTTATTGAAAATTGGAGAAGTAAGATCAAATGTTTCAAAAATCAAAAGTTTAATTTCGAAGTTTTCAAAATCGTAAGTTCTATTTTGGAAGGGAGGAGGTGAGGATGGAGTGGGGTCCACTTGGAATAGAATTAATAATTCTACAAAATGAATTACAACCACTTTGCAATTTTGAGATTTCAGGTTTGATAATTTCTTTTTAAAATTAGAAACTGGAATAAATTACTGAGATCCTGAAAACACTTTTTTAACTGTTCTACAATTTGGCTGGGTGATTTTGTAGGACCGTTAGTGAAAAATGAAGAAATTAGTAAAAATTAACTAGGGATTAGTATTTACAATGACTTACTATTTTAATTACAAAAATTAAAATAATATACATTTTGTACATTTTTTTTAACCCAGGGAGATGAACACCATTTACAAACCGTGTAACCAAATGAGACAAAACAATTACCAACGGAAAGTTAGCGAAAGTCGAACTCAATGAAGTGATTAAAATAGAAATCCAACGAAAATGAAAAAGTGGCAAAATTGTAGGACATTTAACCAAAAGAACTTTTTAAAAGGTGATTTAACCAAAAATGGAAAGGGTCCCCATTATTTGAAATAAATAAGTCAAAAATGGGTGTGTTGGGTTTTCCCTACAACAAGTTGGTAAAACCAGAAATTGTAGCTTCAATCATAATGTAAATAAATTGTTTATACATACATCTTGTGTTGCTCTAATGTGATGTTATTGGTTAATATTTTATGATAGTAATTGTAAGAAAAAGGGAAATATTGATTCCCCCCCTCTCAATATTCCCAACAACCATTGATCCAGGTGGATATTGGTGGCCACCCACCTATTCCACTTGGACACCCACCATCGTTTTTTTCAGTTTCCTTATTTGTAGCACATTTTACTATTTTTGGCAGTTTTTCGGGTCCTGAATTTCCGGAGCCGTTTTGAGGCCATAAGTGATGTGTTTTTGGGAAAAATGGGACCAACATGGGTCATAGATGGATGTTGGTCATTCAAAAGGTGTAGTCCTCAAATAGATCTTTCTAACGAAGTATTGTATGCATCAAACAAAGATCGTATGCCAAAGTTACGACCCCAGGAAGTTGATGTACCAATTTACCCAAATTGGGCCCATAGTTTGGCACTTCATCTCCTAGAGTTAGGTTTTTGGATGTTTAGGGTTTTCCATTGTTTCTCAATAATAAATAGGCCTTTGAGCCTCATTGTAACATAGTTCAGAGGCATGTAGCCACCACATCTCTTCTTAGAGACAAGTTACCATCGCCCGAGCTAGTCTTATTTCCATTCTGTTTGTAAGCATATTTCAATATTTGATATTAATGAAATGAAGTGTTATTTCTACTGAAACTTTGTATTTATGGTTATATCTGTAATTTGTTGCATTCTTGTTTAAATCCGGATGAATGGTATTAGAGTTGTTTGCTCTTTCTCTATTTTTCTTTGCATGTCCCCAATGAGTTCAGGATATAAGTAGTTAGGGCTTGATCTGGTTGAACCTTTACAAGATCAGCCTTGCAAACCCTAATGACCGCCCATGGGGGAAGAAAATAAATATGAGGGGGCATGAGATCCTATTAGAATATTGCTCGAGGAGGCCCTCGAAAAACAAAGGAACGCGATGATGGATAACTTTGCCCAGATCCTTCAATGGTTGCCCACCGGCGGCGCATCCACATCCAACAGCCACTCTAGAGGCTCCATTCCTTTTCAGGTACAAGTAAACTTTGACATTCCCATATTTGAGGGCCAAATAGATGCAAATGCCATAGATAAATGGTTAAATTTTCTAGAAGGATATTTTTCTGTTCATGATTTTTCTAGCCGAGAAAATATTACTTTTTCTCTTCTTAAAGCCGCCCCCCACGTCAAGGACTGGTGGGAAACCTACTGTGAGCAGAAGGATGAAAGCACAACCTCATTTTTTTTAGCCGCACCCATTTGGAATTCATTATGGGATGCCATCAAGGAGCAATACTACTTTGTCGGGTGCTATGTGGATAAATACATAAAGTGGACAACGTTGTGACAGGGAAGGGACCAAGATGTTCCAAAGTTTACCAATGTTTTTCATACCCTTCACATGAAGTTGGGTATCAAGGACTCTGAGAAACATTTCGTACTCAAGTACTGCGACTTCCTACAAAGATACATCCAAGACAAGATGGAGTTCTTAGACATCTACTCGCTCAGCACAACGTACCAATACGCCGTCAAGATCGAGCATATGTTTAAACAAAAGAAACGAGACTTTGGATCTACGAATCCAAAGCAAGGGAAAGGTGCCCCCAAATCACAGAACAAAGGACAAAGCCAAGGAGGGGCAACCCGGGACAACCTGCCAAAGCCACAAGCAAAGAACAACACTGCGAAGCTGAAGAAGGACACGGGAAAGTGGTGTGAGTTCCATAAGAGATCCACTCATAACATAAGTGAGTGTCGGGCCAAGTAGTCACTAGTGGCCGAGCTGAAGGCTTCAGAATCAAATGCATGTTCCGACTCCGAGTCAGAATCTGACAAGGGGAATGAAAAAGGGAAGTAGATTATCGATGCAGAGCCTAACACGACTATTGCCACCACAAAGATCTAGAAGGAGGAACCCGAGTATTCAGAGGAGGAGGAGTGCCTCTTCCACTCCCAGATGTGGGTAAAGGGTTCCCCGCTACAATTCATTGTCAACAGCAGGAGCTAAAAGAACCTCATTTCTATAGAGATCATGAAGCAGCTGGGCTTACCAACCACAACACACCCACAACCATACACCATCAGGTGGCTTCACCAAGGACGGGATCTTCGCATGAGCCAGTAGTGCCACCTTCCATATGGCATTAAGCCCTTCACGGATTAGGTATTATGTGACATTTCTTCCCTTGATGTTTGTGATGTATTATTAGGCCAACCATACTTGTGGAAGCGACACGTTGTGTATGAGTCAAAGACTCATGATGTTATTGTTACTTTAGGAAATAAGTTTTACATGATACCGGAGGTAGAACCGCCTACTGCCATCTCTTTGGTTACTGCAAAACAATGCAATAAGCTCATTTCCAAAACCAAGAATTTTTTTTTTCCTGATGATATGCCCTCAGGGAAAGAAGAAGATGATGGCTACGACCTCCAGATAGGGCCCTTCCACACGACAACAACAGATGGCCAAGGTCGTGGAGGAGTAGGAGGATATCTTCACCTCCCCCACAGGGGTGCCTCTGAACTGTCAGGTCAAGCACTCCATCAATCTGACCCCAGGTGTATCGTTGCCCAATAGACCAATCTATCATTGATCCATTCTGGAGAATGACAAAATCAAGAGGCAGATTCAGGAGCTACTGTAGAAAGGTCACATCCGGCCGAGTTCATTGCCCCGTGGGAGCCCAATTGTGTTGGTACAAAAGAAGGATGGGACTTGGAGACTCTGTATTGACTATTGGGCACTGAACAAGATCATTGTCCGGAATGGGTACCCGATCCCACAGATTGATGACCTTTTAGACCAACTCAAGGGGGAAAAATATTTCAGTAAGATTGACTTGAAGTCCGGATATCACCAGGTACCAATCGAACCCTTCGATGTGTGGAAGACTGCCTTCAAAGCTAAGGAGGGCCTTTTCGAATAGTTGGTTATGCCTTTTGGGTTGATGAATGATCTTGCAACCTTCATTATATTGATGAATGACATCTTGTGGCCATTCACCAACTCATTTGTAGTGGTATACTTGGATGGCATCCTGATCTTCAGCCAGAGTTGGGAAGAGAACCTCCACCACATATGGTAGGTTCTCCAAACATTGCGGCAACACAAGTTGTGTGCCAATTTAGAAAAATGCACTTTTGACATGACCCAGGTTTAGTATTTGGGATACATTATTGATGAACGGGGGGTGCATGTGGACCCAACCAAAATCCAAGTCATTCGGGATTGGCCAGCCCCAACCGCTTTGACAGAAATCTGCAACTTTCTGGGTCTTGCCAATTTCTAGTGCAGGTTCGTGTTGGGATTCTTTCATATCACATGTCCATTGAGTCAAGTCACAAAGGGAGGGGTGAAAGCAAAATTATTTTGGTATGAATCTCAACAAAAGTCATTCACAAAGTTGAAACATCGCCTTTGCTTTGCACCAGTTCTCACTTTACCAGACTTGCAACAACCATTTAAGATCGAGACAAATGCCTCTGACTATGCTATTGGGGTAGTCCTTACTCAACAGGGGCATCCAGTGGCATATCACAGTGAGACACTTTCAAACACAGTCCAGAAGTATCCCACTTATGACAAAGAGGTGTATTCCATTATGTAGGCCTGTCGAAAATGGAAGCATTACATTTTGGGGAAGGAAACGGTTATCCACATAGACCATCGACCCTGTAGTTCATACAGATGCAAGGGAAGTTGCAGAATGATCACCATCATAAGTGGTCCACATACCTGCAACAGTTCCATTTGAATATCAAGTATAAGAAGGGAAGCACCAATAATGTTGCAGATTGCTTTAGCCGACCATTGTTCATGGCATTAACCACCGTGCTCAACTCCTGTGGGCATGAGACTTCTTATTGTCCACTTCTCTACAAAAGTGACCTAGAATTCAGCCACACATACCAGATGCTCTTGGAGGGTAACAAGTTCTATATTTTCACCTCCAGGATGCCCTGCTATGCCACCTGGGACACCTTTGTGTTCCTTTAAGCGAGCGAGGCAAGATGATTTGGGAAGTGCATTAGAGTTGGGCCGTTGGGCATTTCAGTGTCGAGAAAATGGTGGCAGTACTTTAGAAGTATTTCTATTGGACGAATCTTCGAACATGATGTTGGGAAGTACATCAGATCCTGCAATGCCTATGCCATTGCCAAACTGACCATTTAGAGGCCGCCAAACTGACCATTTAGAAGCAAGGCCTCTATACTTCGCTACCCAGCCCTAGTTGACCTTGGGAACCCATATCCATGGATTACATGTTGGGCCTTCCTTCTACTAAGCATGGAAAATGACTGTGTTTTTGTGGTCATCGACAGATTCTCAAAGATGGCCATTATAGTGTCCTGAAAGAAGAATATCACAGCAGAAGCCACTGCTAAACTCTTCTTTGAATGAGTGTGGGTACACTTTGGGATCCCATAGTCTATCATCTCAGATCAGGACAACAAGTTCCTTAGTACATTTTGGTCCAGTCTCTGGTCGATGATGGACACCAAGCTCACTAAGTCCATATCTTTCCATCCCCAAATTGATGGCCAAACAGAGGTCGTCAATAGGATGATCTTACACATTCTACGAATGTACAAGTCAAAGCATCCACGCACATGGGATGAGAGCCTCCCTTATGTCCAACACAGCTATAACTGGGCTCTCCATAACTCGATTGGCCACAACCCTTTTCAGGTGGGCTTGGGATTCCAGCCATTATGTCCCATTGATGTGGCCATACCATTTTCAGCTACTTAGGCAGATTCAGGTCATGTCCAGTCAGAAGCCGATAAGGAAAACAACTTCATTGAGCACATCCAACATATTTTCTAGCAGGTCATTGAAATTTTGGAGAAATAAAATGCCAAGTACAAGAAGTGACATGATCAACATCAGGTGCCACACAAGTTTCAGGCGGGCGACAAAGTCTGGTTACATTTGTAGAAGGAACGCCTTACTGGAGCCTATCAGAAACTCAGACCATTCCAATATGGTCCTTTAACCATTACCAAGTCTATGGGAGACAATGCATTTGAGCTCAGCATTTCCCCATTCCTTGGCCTACACCCAGTGTTCAATGTGGACTGCCTTCGACCATACTTCCCACCATTGCTAGACACATCAGACATTGCAAAACAACTCACACCTATAGAGTTAAATCCAGATTGCGTGGAAAAATCCACAACTGATCGGATCATGGAAGCGCAGATCAAGAAGACCCGACAACAAAGGATCCAAATATATCGAGCTGTCAAAGCATGTCAACTCCTTCACCAGGGCAAGTGGCTCACCAGGGACCAAGTTCAGCAAAATTTTTTTCATCTCATGGAGGAACTCAACACATTGGGGACCATTACTTCCTAAGGGTGGAGGAATGATCCAGGTGGATATTTGTTGCCACCCACCTATTCCACTTGGACCCCCACCATTGTTTCTTTTAGTTTTTCAGTTTCCTTATTTGTAGCACAATTTACTATTTTTGGCAGTTTTTTGGGTCCTAAACTTTCAGAGTCGTTTTGAGGCCCTAAAGGATGTTTTTTTGGGAAAACTGGGACCAACATGGCTCATTGACCTTTGTTGGTCATTCAAAAGTTTTAGTCCTCGGCTAGATATTTGTAACAAGGTATTGTGCACGTCAAATGAAGATCGTATGCCAAAGTTACAACCTCGGGAAGTTGATGTACCAATTTGCCCAAATGAGGCCCATAGTTTGGTGCTTCATCTCCTAGGGTTAGGTTTTTGGATGTTTAGGGTTTTCCATTGTTTCTGATTAAAAAATATGCCTTTGAGCCTCATTGTAACATAGTTCAGAGGCATGTAGCTACCACATCTTTTCTTAGAGATAAGCTACCATCGCCCGAGCTAGTCTTATTCCCATTCTGTTTGTAAGCATATTTCAGTAATATTGAAGTGTTATTTTTACTGCATCTTTGTATTTATGGTTATATTTGTAATTTGTTGCATTCTTGTTTAAATTTGGATCAACCATAACTTATCAACGACTAGAACTCCTCAGCAAAATGGAGTGGTTGAAAGCAAGACTAGAATTATGGAAGAGATGGCTAGAACTTTGTTGCAAGAATTCAAGCTAAGTAATATCTTTTGGGTACAAGAAACACATACAATTATTCACATTTTAAATAGAGGATTTCTCATAAGCAACAACGAAAAAATTCCCTATGAACTATGGAATGGAAGAGTAGCTAGTGTCAAGCATTTTAGAATATTTGAAAGAAAATGTTACATAGAAATAGATGACAAAAATTTAGGAAAGTTTTACTCCGATGAAGGCATACTTGTTGGGTACTCATGTTAAAAAAAAGGTTACAAGTGCTACAATCTTAGACTCAACAATATAGTAGAAAGCATCAATGTAAAAATTAATGAAACAAACTCACTAAAGACCAAGAAGGAAAGAAAAAATTCACACATATTTGAAGAATATGGAGAGGAAGAACCAAAGCAAGAGGAAGAAAAAGAAGAAGAGGAACACCAACAAGACAAGTAGCCATAGGTATAAGAAGAATAAGAAGAATCAACAAGATTTTCAGACGCCTCCCATGACGCCTAAATGCTGGTGTAAGAAAAATCATCAACCAAAACAAATCATTGGGGAGAAGAGTGAAAGAGTAGAAAATAGAAGAAGAAAACACACACAAACACTAGAGTAAGGGCATCTATCACTATTCTCCACAATTGAACCAAGTAACTTTGAGGAAGCTAGAAATGATGAACAATCGATCAAGGCTATGGAAGAAGAAATAAATCAAATGGAGAAGAATGAATATGGGAACTTGTTCTAGGAACTAAGAAAAAAAATGTCATTAGTACAAAATGGGTCTTCATAAATAAACTAAATGAAGATGGAAAGGTGACTAGAAATAAAGCAAGGTCGGTGTGCAAAGGATATTCCGAAGTTGAAGGGATAGTCTTTGCAAAAAATTGCTTCGAAAGCCATAATGGAAGAAATCAAAATGCTCTTTGTTTTTGCATGCTCCAAAATAATCGAAGTGTATCAAATGAATGTAAAATCAACCTTTCTTACTGGGGAGTTAGAATAAGAAGTATACATAAGAGGACTAGAAGGATTCCTAGTAATAAACGATGAAGATTATGTTTGTAGATTGAAGAAATCCCTACACGGACTTAAGCAAGCCCCTAGAGCTTGGTACTCAAGATTGGATAGCTATTTTCAACAACAAGGATTCAGAAAGGGAAATGCAAATAGTAATACCTACATAAAGGAAGATCAAGTCAATATGATAATCATTGAAGTATACATTGAGGACATCATATTTGGAAATGATGATGATAGATTAATTTAGAACTTTGCAAAATATATGAAAAATGAATTTGAAATTTCTTTGCTTGAGGAGTTGACTTTCTTTTTGGGACTTCAGATAACTCAACTAGATGGAGGCATTTTCATTTCAAACCAAGTACATCAAAGAAATGTTAAAGAAGTTCAAAATGGAAGACTGCAAACCTGTGAGCACTCTTATGGTCACTAGATGCAAGTTGAGAAAAGAATATGAATCCAAGGAAGTGGATTAAAGAATCTATATATCAATGATTGGTAGCCTACTCTATGTGACAACTTCAAGACTAGACATAATGAAAGAAGTTGGGCATGTTGCAATATTTCAACCAATACCAAAGAAAACTCATTTTCTAGAAGTGAAAATGATCTTTAGATATCTCAAAGGAATAAGAGACTTTGGGCTCTGGTATCCAAAAGGAAAGGAATTGACATAGGTAGTTTACACAAATGCATATTGGCCAGGAAGTATAGGTGACAAAAGAAGTACAAGTGGAGCAATATTTTACTTGGGAGACTACTTAGTGTCCTGGTTGAGCATGAAGCAATATTTAGTATCCTTGTCTATAGTAGAAGCATAATATATTGCAACAACATCATGTTGTCCTCAGGTCCTTTGAATGAAGAAAACCTTGTAAGACATACAAGTAAAATATGATGAGTCCATTCCAGTAACTTTGTGACAACACCAATGTGATAAACATATAGAACAATCCAATGATGTATTCCAAGACCGAACATATTCCTATCAAGTTTCACTTTCAAAGGGGAGCAAGTCATAGAAAATAATATCAAGCTAGAGTATGTTGGGACGAAGGAACATATTACAAAAATCTTCACCAAAACACTTCCCGAAGAGACATTTGAGTATCTTAGAAAAAAATTGGGAGCAATTCCTTCACCAAATTGATTTGCACAATATTCAACAAAGAAAGACAATGAGAGAGACTGTGTCAAGGGGAGTTACCCTTTTCCATTGATATCAAAGGTAGAGAGTAAAACCAAGAAGCATGAAGACAGTGGGAGTATGATGGTTTCCATCAATGACAAAGGGAGAGAATGTTGAAAAAAGTTGTCATTGATGTCAAAGGCTATCCAAATTAAAGAGAAAGTTGCATATTCAAATACCATATTTCAAAATATTGTTTTGGATTTTTGATGCCTTAAATGGATACCCTATCTTTAAATACATTTTTACTCCATTTGCCTAGATCAATTGGAATCATAACATATATAGTTGGAAATATTATTCTAAGACCTTTACAATGGTATATGGAACTCCCTCTAACTCACGATTGATGAGATTTTTTTTGAATATTCACTACACATTCTGGTAGTTGCATAAGCCAATCTAGCCAATGGACAAGTTGGCCCAACCAATGGAAAATTGACTTAGTCCAGACCTTGAATACATTATAAATAGGCTTGAGAAGGATCATTTCAAGTTATTAACTCAAGCAAGTTTGGATCTGTTCAAACAAGTGAAGAAAGGAGGAGTTATGAGGTTCATATCTCATGAACTAGAAGTGAAGAGGAGTTGATTTGAAGAGACTTTACGGGAAGGATTTTTGGCACAGTTTTGAAGGTTTTTTGGCTTATTTTGTAATTAGGTGTTTAGGCTTATTTTGGAAGTAATTTTGGCACACCTTTTGAAGTTTTTTGGCCTTGGTTAGAGGGTTGATTGTAGACCTGTTCTTGAGGGTCGAATTCTATCCCCTTTGAAGGTCGAATTTCAAATATGTGTAGAAGTGTGGAAGGCCAAATTTCAAGCCTATCTTGAGAGCAACGAAAAGTCCCTATTGAGGCCGAATTTTAGGATTGAAGTTCTAGTACAGAGAAGGCTGAACTCAAGCCTATTTTGAGGGCTAAATCCTAGTGTGTTTGAAGGTGAGTTTTAGGTATGCTTTGAAAATCTGTAGTGTCCCACCTTGGAAATGTTAGTTTTGCAACACCTAGAGAGGATGCTTTTCTATGGACCGATATATGTATTATGCATGTTAAAACTTGGGAATACGCCTATAGGTTGTAGACATAGTTTTTGGTCATATGATTGGTGGGTATATATATATAGAGTGGTATCTTTGATTATTCTTATCAAATGGGTTTTAGTTTAGTACATGTTATATGAATGTTTCTATTTCTGCATCTGACTTATGCCATAAGTGTATGGCATGGATGGTTATCCATGATTAAGATACATAGATACATGGATGATCATGGTTATGTGGAACATATGGGTAATAATTATTTATGGATGATACATGATTTGTATGAGTATATATGCTTAATATTGTACTTAGCAAGATTTGGAAGGGGACCTGGTTATTTTCCGAGAAGGATGCTCAAATTATAAATGACAATGGAAGTCATTTATTCAAAACACTGTGGAAGTCATGCACAATTTTGGGTAAAATGTGATCAATTTAATTCATTATGAAATTCATTTGATTTTGATCTATGAGATTACGATATTTGCAGGTCTTGGGACAAAACCTTACCAATGAACCATGAAATGGATATGAGCTCACAACCACTACCTAAAGGTGAAGCACAAAGTTTAAAATCATAGAGATGAGTAGCCATGGAATATAGGGCGTGGTCCTCAATCCATGAAAGATCAAGACACAGAGTCTTAGACCTATAATAAAGATTAAGGCATAAAGTCTTAAACCTTTGAAATATCAAGGTGTGGAATATTGGATCTTTGGAATAGATTAGGGCGTGGAGTCTCAAATCTACTAGGGCATGGAGAGACATGCAATAGGGGTGTGGAATCCCTATCCTCTGGAAGAGAAATACCACTCAGGGGCATCAATCAAATGAGTAAGCCAACCTCATTTAACCCCTAAAATCAATTAAATTCCAAAATTACCCATTTTGGAAGTGCTCTTAACTTTAATATTATTTTAATGAAAATGTAGATTATTTATTTATGAAAAATAAATAATAACAAATTATTTAAAAGTGACACATGGGGTGATGGATATTAAATAATTTATGTCATTATATAATTAAGAAAATTTGAGGGATTTCCACCTCCGGGGAGGGTGACAAATAATATGAAATATTTAAATTTAAAAAGAAATTAATTTTGCATGAAAGGGGTGATGGGTCACCCCATTCAAAGGCTATAAATAGAGAAGGATCCCCATGGTTTGAGGGGGAACCTAGAGAGTAGTTAGATGCTACCAAAATGAATCATATATTTCCTAAACTAAATTTACTTTATAGCTCTACGTGGTTGAGTTGAACATGAGTGGTATTAAGAAGAAGTGAAGTTTATCTTAGCTTGACTTGTATATCTCTCTCTGTTGCTGTATTTTCGTACTGCTTGCGAGCTCTTACAATTCAGGGGTTTCAGGGGGAGAAGTTCTCCTTGGATATAGTTGGGTGGAAACTATATGGTTCAAAATGAGTTGGTAATGGCATTGGAGTTGGAGCATACTCTCATTTGGAGTTGGCAAGGAAGCAGTGGAACAAATTGGCTGATTTCTCAGGTAAAATTTCTATTTTTTGTTACAATTGGTATTAATTAAATTTATTTATTTTTGATGAGGTTGTAGCTAGCTTACTTGTATAGATAGCTCCGATCTTTCTAAAAGTTCTGATTAAGTTCAATGACAAGGTTATGTCCATTGTATGGTAAGGTGAATTGTAATTCTTATGCCCTTCACCCTTCTAAGTTTTCTTTTCTTGTTTTCAATTTGAAGTTCCATGTTTTAATGTTAAATAAATTTAGCAATGTAGGCTGAATTAGATGCTCAATTTAAGCTTATCTCACTGCTACATCTTTGTATTTTCATTTGTAGAAATTATTATTTTGTTCCTTTTTACGAGTATTTATATGTTCATGAAGGCATTTCACTATATGTTTCTATAATTATTATTCTGTTCATTTTCTTATTTTCTTTCTAATAATAAAAGGTCACTATAACTTTAACATGAATTATTTTAACTGTTTAATTAATTGAAAGTAAGAGTATATATGTAAGCTAGAGTTAGCAACTAAGTTGAATGGAGAAGTTATATTGATTATATTACAAAGTCATATAATTTTAAAGGAAATGGTTAACAATGTATTTCATTGTTTAATTGGTGCAATCTCGACATGTTCTATTTACTATGGTTAAAAAGTGTTCTATTTACTATGGTTAAAAACAAACGATGTGACTTAGCCACAAACTATGAAACACATGTGGGTTCATTCTTCGCATTCACAAAGTAATTTCTCGTTTCCCTTAAAGATCACTCTTAAAACAAAAGGAGTTTATTCTTTGTTGCAACTGCTCCACGACATGTTTTATCTATCGTTCAATTTCTTGTTAAATTTAAATCTCTGCTTTGTAAGACTATGTACCAATAGTGAAGATTGAAATTATTTTGCAACTTTCTTGTTTTCTATTTTATTTTATAATAGATATTTTGCAAGCATAAGAATTACTGCCAAGGTAAAAGGATTGGATTTAGTGACAAACTTCTTGGAACTTTCTTTTTACTTAACAAAAATTATTGATACGTGATATTCACTTATATTTATAATTCTGATACAAAAGACTCATATTTAGTTTTATTGTTAAACTGTTGTGAATTTTTATGAGCTATGATTTTTTTTCATTTATGGAAATTAGGTTCACATACATCAAGTTTTATGTCATTCAGAACATTTACATTTCTATAAATCAGTATATCTATATTCTTAACTTATATATTTACATGTGTTGGTTTATATTATCATATATATATATATATATATATATATATAATATATAATATATATATATATATATATATATATATATAAATTTTGTTTTCGATAGAGATTCATATAAATTATAAATAAAATATCCAATGGGCATAGTTACATGCTTGTCTTTGAACTAAATTAACGTATTTATTTATTAATGAATGTATTAGATTATATATTTTAATCACAAGTTTATATTAGGTTATATGTATGTACTCAATTATGATTATAAGTATGAAATTATATATGCTCAGCACAAAGTTTGGAAAGAAAAGTTGTTTCAAAGAAAGAAAACCACCTAAGCTTGCAATCCAAAACATTAGAGTTGTAAGAATAAATATTTTGTTGTTTTCCATTCACTGTCAGAAGCCAATCTGATTTGTAAGAAAATAGACAATAAAAATTTAACATAGACCTATCAATGGAAGGTTTGTTCCCTCTTTCTTCCATGGGATATTAACATGTGGCTATCAACTTGCTTAAATATGCCACATAGAAGAGTGATATGAGACATGGCTATCTAGTAAAATTTAGGTGAGAATTGCTATTTCATAATTAAATAAATGTGTTTCTTTTGGAAGAGGAGTTTAGTGGGTTGTAATTTTTAAAACATTGAATGATATTATTATTTAAAAAAAAAAACTCATTTTAAAGGAAATGATCGAAATTAAGTAAAAATGAATATTTTTAATGATTCAATAAAATGATGAAGTATTACTTCACTAGATTGACTTTCTTCCATCTAATAATAAATAAAACACACCTTTGTTTCTACTTAATAGAAACCATCGAATCCTATTATTCCTTGATTTGTTCTAGTTGATGAAGGTTGGTCATATGGTCATTTAATATAATTCGTTTATTATGATTTTTGGTTATAGTACGAATTGGTCTTTGTGCACGAAGCATCCATATGTCTATTCTTGAAGTAGTAGATGATGTAATAGAAAAATATGTATTTTAATTCAATTCCTATTTACATCTTCGATCCTAAAACTTTATAGTTGACCTTTATTTTCACTTTTTATAATTTATTAATTAAATATTTTGGTAGTCTTCATAGTATTATCTCTATAGTTGACTTTTACTTTAACTTCTTATAATTGATTAAATTTAAAACTAATATTTAATGGGAAAAAATATAAATATATATGTATATATGTAGAATCAATTTATAAACTAATATATATATATATATATATAATATATATACAACACACACCGTATTTCGAGTCCTTGTTTCAATATGACCTTTACACCTCTATTTTATTGATGGTTGGTAAGGTGAGATCTTACATATGATATCAGAGCTAGGTATCAACACTAGGAACTAATGGGCCAACATGTTTGTTTGTAGGTTGATGTATGAATATTGATTTGCGTACTTGTTGAATTGTTGTGTATGTTGACTTTGGAGGCATATTGGGTTGCATGGGGCTTATTATTATTATTATTATTATTATATTAAGTCATTTAGAAACTCTTGAAGAAAATGTTATATTACTTTATATTTTTAATAATAAAAAATATTAGAAATATGTTAAATAACACAAAGACATGCTGTGAAAGGATGTGCTTGAGAAGTTGGGGTTAAACCCAAGCATGCCAATGGCTTGATTTTCAATGGGTGAGTGAGATATGTGGAGTACATGCATGGTTTCATATATGGTTAATGCATCATTATCAATGTGATATGGGCTTAGTAGCCATCTTTACTAGCTGAAATTGTACCTACCAAGAAAAATATTGGCTTAATATGGAACATAGTATGATGATTTTGGTGTGTATGCTTTGGGAATGTGTGACAAGTGTAAGGTTAAGATTCAATTAATGTGATGATGGAGTTCATAATGTTAATTTTGAAACTTTTATTATTTGAAATGGAAACTTAACAGAAGTTACCTTGACGAATGTCACTTTTAACTGTGAATGTAGATTCGCAAGTAATGCATGTGCATTAAATTGATGCGTTAAAATCTAATTTGGGAATACATTCTTAATGAGTAAGAATGGATTCCTATGAGATCTCTAATATGATTTTGTGTAGTTGTTAATTCGTGTATTTTGAGTTGACATTTTGCATCAAATAACTCGAAATTAATCAAATACTAGGTTTTGGTATGACTTCCCTAATAAACTAGAGGCTTAAATGACTCGTGTGTGAATGGTTGCAGAAGCCATTTTAAGGAAAAATTAAAGGTTATGTTTTCCTTAGGTTATGTATGGGTGTGGAATACATAATAACATACATCTATGAGCTAAGGTATGGGTGTGGAATCCATACTGACATATATCTGTGAGCTAAGTAATTCTTCTGGTTAGAATGAACAAATTATTTTGATGGAATCTCATGGACATGATTAAGGAGGATTGATTATGTGTAATTGAGGTTAAATGGATTAAATATTCATAGCATGAATTTGGTGAGATCTAAATGCATTATTTTCTATTAATTATAGAAGAATAAAAATATGAAGGTATAGTGAATACCATTGAGTGGTTTGGAATGTTTGGAATAGTTTGATCATTGATATAAAATAGTCAAGTGTGAATTGGGTAATTATACTCCAATATTTTATTTATTTTTATGTTCTTAATTGATCTAGATTTACTTTGGTTTTGAAATGCTTAAAATTGTGAAAATTTTCTTGTTGTAATTTGACAATATATTTTCTCTTTAGCTTATGAAGAATTACATATAGCATTTGAAGGAGATTGCATATTGTTGTGTCAAGGAAAGCCCATGTAGTCTCATTGGTCATTGTATTGGTTTCTGAGGAAACTATTTATTATTGGTTGAATTACATTTAACAAAATTATTTAGATAATTTATGAGGATTGAATCCATGAATTTATCTAAACTGGTGTTGGGTAGGTGATAGAGTTAACAATTCATGTTGTATATGAATTTGATCATTGAATTGATTGAAATTTAGTTAGCTTGTAATTATTAAAAAGTAAAAATTAAGAAAAATGAAAAATAAATAAATAAATTAAAGAAGAGTTATCTTTCATTTTTTTGAATTAGAAAATTTGCATGCATTAGAAACCTAAAATAATTGTAGAGTATGTAGAATGAAAGAGATTGTTAGATTTGGGTGGTTGTGATTGGATGCATAGTAGCATGATTAGTCAATAGACCTACAAATAGTTGTAATATTTTGAGGTGGAAGTAATTCTCCTTTGTATTTGGGTAGAAATGAAGCTTGGCTTCTACATGTAAATGCTTAAACTAAATGTTATGTGAATTAAGAAGATGATTAATAATATTTTTAAGATATATTTGATAAGTTTGTTTGAGGTTTTCCTATATGTGGTTATCTTAAGAAATAATGCATGAAATCAAATAAATTGATTAATTATTGAATAGAAATAATAAATGATTTTATAGCTGGAAAACATGTTGACTTGTGGCTATCAAGATAGATTCAATAATATAGATATCATATTTTCATAAATATGAGAGTTCTTAATTACAAGCTTGCAAAAAGTTTTTTTTTTTTGGAATGAAGATCTTCTAACTGAGTCATTCATAATTGATTCTTAAGTAAGAGAAGTGAATAATAATGAAGATTATGGGAATTCAAGGAATGACGGACATCAAACTACCTTGCATGGAAGAATACAATAGATTTGATTCTCTTAGAAAATGAAGTTTTTGACTATATCAAGGGATCCATCACAAAGCCTCCTCAAGAACAATCTCAAGAATTATCAAAATATATGAAAGGATAAATAAGGGCTCAAAGAATCCTCATTGAATATATCAAAGATTCTCTCATTCCCTTTGTAGCCAAATTGAAGACATCAAAAGAGATCTATGACAAATTGGTACAACTATACTCTATAAGTATAGCTGGGGAAATAATATCCTTAAGAATTGAATTATACAAAATGAAAATATCAAAGGAAGAAGGGGTAGCTTCGTATCTCATGAAGGTAACTCGAATTAATTATCAACTACAAGAGCTAGGAGAAACAATGTCGGATCCAGAAATGACCACTTGTGTACTCAATGCACTACCGAATGAATGGGGCAACTTTGTATCAAGTATCTATGCAAAGAATGAATTTACACCGTTCAATGATCTATGGGAATTATGTAATATCGAAGAAACCAGATTAAAAGAAAAGAATGACATTGAATCCAATGAGAAATCTCAAGAATTTGCAACTATGTCAAGGAAAAAAGGAAAATTTGGGAAGTTTGAGCCTTGAAAGAGATTTCAAAAGAAAGTTGACATGTCTAAGATTCAATGTTATGAATGTAATGAATATGGGCACTACAAGAGGAATTGTCCTAGACTCAAGAAGGGCAACAAGAAAAGGAAAGAAAGAAGTGAAGCCCATGTGACCGAAGAAGTAGAAGAACTGGAAGAGAAGAAAACACGAAGGAAGAAGTGAAAGAACTCTACTATTAAAGGTCTCTCATAGATTAAGTTTATTTTCAAGACACCAAGCCATGATAGAAAGCATTGCAGTAAAGGTAGGATGCATTGTATCAATATTGGGATGGCATCACATTAGAAGCATAAAAGGATAACAAAAGTAGCAATTTGCGTGTTTGAAGCATGTCATCTAACAAGATTGAAAGATAAGATCTCATCACACCTTTTCATCATCAAGAAAAAGGCATTTGCAGAAAATGATCATCAATATCCTCTATTTGAATCTTTGTTGGAAAGGTTCACCTCTACTTAAAAGAAGCAAGTGTTACATAGATGGTCTACATTCCGCCTAGTGTGGGATCCATAGTTTGAAAGAATGAAGGTATGATGATCGAAATGTGCAGCATGATAATTTAGTTGAAGTATTTTCCCATCTTCAAGCAAGGGAAACAAAGCTGCTAAAGGAAGTCTAGATGACCACATGGAAGAAGAGGTATGCACATATTTGGTAATTTTAATAGATAGATAAAGTCACGCCATCACTTAGTTGCAAATAGAATGGTTAGAATACTCTATCTCATGAGCATGATTAAAGAAAATGAACTCTTTCTTATAGATGACACATGAAGGCATAAAAAAATATGCCTTGAACTCTTCTACATTATGACATAATAGAATCAACATTATATGACCTCAGGAAGAATATGACATGGTGAACAACAATTGTTCCTATGCAAGAGGATCTATGTATAGAGATCCCGAGGAAGCAGTATGTGAAGAAGTTGAAAGGAGAGTTCATGAAGATGTGCATACAACTACTTAGATAAGATGATTAATCAACATCTGATGAAAATTATAAGGAATAGTTATGACATCTCCATGAAGAAGCTAGGCAGACTCTAGTAAGTAAAGTAGGAGAACCTTGGTAGTAAATGTCTTGGAGATGGATTCATATAATATACAAAAATATGTTGATGTTGTAGAAGCAGATGTTATGATGAAGGGCCATCATGAAGAGGTAATTCTATTTTAAAGTTCACTTTTGATTTTTGAAAACAAGCATATGGTTGGATTAGAACAAGGCTACCAATAGAAAGTTGTAGAAATTCGCGTACAACTAGTACACATAAAATTGGATGGATGATTTTGAAAGGAACATGACTTGGAAAAAGGTAGCAGTATGAAGGATAGTCAGATGATGACAAACAAGGTCACTTTCTGATGAAAAGAAGTATGACATGACTAGCATTAATTGGTTCAACACTATGTTTCGTTGAAAAGAAAAAGGAAAAAGTGATGAAGAAGATGGCTAAATCCCTACGAAGAAGTTATGGATGAAGATGGCTCCATGATGTAGAAGTTGAAGTTTATTCATAATGATATAGAAAGAGGAGCCCTACAAGCAACTTATAGTAACATGATCTCCACGAAAGAATAGATAACTGTTGTTGGAAACAAGTCCCTAGTTAAGAGGGAGCTTGGGTATATTCCTTTCATGTAAATGAATGAGTAGATCATCCCTAGTTGAGAGGGAGAGATAGACACATAATTCCTGCCTTCACATCATGAATATAGAATGGAGGATTGGTTAAGAATCTGAGACTGATACTGATACTCTTTGAGGATGAGGTAGGGCATCCAATATGCAAGAATAGTTGAAGAGGAGATTCCTTGAGGGTGTGTGATTCCAAGAAGGGAATGGTCCTAAAAGGACATACCTTGTGAACATCCGGATGGGGTATTTGCCTTGAGAGACAAAGATGAAGGTGTCTATAAATCATTGTCTCCCCAACATTGTACTCTAATCCAGTGGAGAGATAAAGTTGTTAGTCAAGGCCTTGCTATATGACAATGCTGGTTGATATGATGAGATGCACTGATATAAGCGGAAAAGATAGCTTATGAGATGAATTACCAATCCAACTCTTCTTATGAAAATTCTTCAATATGAGAATGTCCATGTACCTTCAAGCATTATGAATACATCCCTAGTTAAGAGGGAGCGTTGAAATGTGTAACTACGCTCAATCTTCATAATATTTTATGTACTATTGATTTTATGTATTTGATGTAAAAGAGAAATAAAAATTATTATTGTCATTATATAAAGCATGGGGTTTCATGCTCAAAATCAATTTTTTTAGGTCAAAGTACTCAATGTTTGCTTCTATGTTTTGTCATAAAGACTAGAAGTCAAAAGAGTCATTGTCACATGTATTAGAACCTATAAGGAATTTTGTGTCAAGTCAAAAGAATATATTTTAGTCAAAATGTAAGTATCCCTCCAAGACCAGGTCGGCCCGTTGAAGACAAATCGGTCTTGTTTAGGGCTATTTGAACTCCAAGAAAGCCTATATATTAGAGACCTTCGACCTCATTTGAAGAAGAACATACAAGGAAGTTCAATCAAGCAAAAGAAGGAGAAAGAAATATAAGTGAAGATCTAGAAAAAGGAAAGAAGGTTGAAAATTTGTTTCTTACTCTCTCTATCTCTCACACGTTCGAAGGAGAAGCTAGGGTTTCTGCATCTATAAGGATGAAATTTCAAATCTCCAAGAAGAGCTGAAAATTTGTGAAAAGAAGCAAGGTGTGAAGTCTACTTGTCTAGAAGGAAGAAACAAGCCAAGCGAAGAGATAAGGAGCCCTAAAATAGCCTCTTTCTCCCATGTGCAAAGTTGCAGGAGGGCCAAAAAATTGTAGACCTATATAAGAGGCCAAAATTTGTTGCAGGGGTCAAGGTTGCGCAAATTTGATTTGGGTTAACTTTGTGAAAGAGAAGCTCATCTACAGAAGGTTGACTTGGTCTTGGAGGGGTCTCAGTCTTGGGACTAAAAGGTCTTGGAATTCATCATTTGAAGATTCTATAAGAAGAGAAGAATTTCTTGTGGGTTTTCCTCTCTATGAGAGGTTTTGGCCCTGGCTAGCAACCTACATCTTGTGTCCATTTGTTCTATTTATCTTCATGTTTTTGTTAGTTGCTTGATGATAAGAACACCATAAATATCAAGATAAGAAGAAGCAAATTATAAGTACATCAAGTTAACGTAAAAAAACATCACAAGCAATTATCAAGTTTAGAGAAATCACACCTAATTTAGCTGCCTTAGATTTCTCAACACCAAATCCTCTATATCAAGATTGAAAAGGATGCAGAGCTATCCCATGATTAGTGTGACACTTGAAAGATGGTCAAAGAGCTAAGACCTTGAAGGAAGGATCCTTATCTCCCAAGATGATGTCTATAATTAAAGAGGCTTCCTATTTAGAGGGAGTAAACTGTCAGGTTGAATGCAACAATCCGATGAGATGATGAAAGCAATATGACATTCATACAAGGATCATTCTAGATGAAAACGTGTAGTAATATCAAGCACTTTTGTGATATTAAATCCAACAGTAATTAGAAAGATGCTCTAAAAAAGGAGAGGACTGTGATAAGTTCCAATCTCCGATGCACTATTGTTAGATGTATATGAAGTTGGCCTCCTCCATGATGTATTTAAGGAAGAAGCATATTTGTAGTTATGTTAGGACCTTGAGTAGCATGAGTAGTAGAACCATTCTTGCGGAATGAAGAAAGACTCATATGGACTCTAGCAAGTCCCCTAGGCTTGGCATGCTTGAAATGATGGACATCTGATGTTGGGAATCATGATCGCCATTAGACCAAAGCCCGCAGGTGTTAGTCAATATTCATATCACTAGAGATAAGGATCCACAAAAGGTGGTTAGTCCATGTCACGAAGCACATGGGGAGCATTGGTTTATCCAATGTCCAACAATCTCCCCCAAACGTGAGCCATGTGTGTATCGAACTTGTGACCTATGTTGTGATACCACTTGTTGCAAATCACGATTGTCATTAGACCAAAACCCGCAGGTGTTAGTCAATGATCATGTCGCTAGAGATAAGGATCCACGAGAGGCGGTTAGTCCATGTCACGAAACACACAGGCAGTGTTGGTTTATCCAATGTCCAACATCTAATGCGACCTCTGATCTCTCTTCATGATTGAAGGCATGTATTTGATATTTGATTTTATACGCTGACAATTTATTTCTAACACGATCAAGATCATCTCAACATTTAGTGCCAAAGGGAGTTGACTCTTGAAACCAAGATGATCCACTTCTTGAGATTAGAAGTGTAACAGAGAGATGATGAGGACTTCCTTGTCAAAGACTTGGCATGATGATTTACACTAAACAATTGAGAGAGCCTCCTCTTCAAACATATTTATGATAGATTCCCACAATGAACCAAAAACTAAATGGATTCTTGATTTGCAGTATGTTCTTTGAGGCATATAGAGCCTGCATATGTATATTGGAACGTTGCATAACTGGTATTGGGATACCTAGACCATGTAATCATTCATGAACCAAGACACGCTGCCAGATACTTGAGAATTTATGGATACATTAATGTTGAGAATATTTTTGATTGGAGGAGCACATCTGAGTGCTACCTTAGGTTTTCCCTCGTTTCTTGGATGATTTCCTGGCATAGTAATTTGTTGCTTTGAGAGACAATGTGCATTGTTTCCAACATGGTTGGCTACGAGGTAGTATGGTTGAGAAAGCTATTTGAAGAGATGCTTGAGCATATGTTGGGCATGATTATGATATATTCTGACACATTGTGCGATCCAACATGCAGAGAATCATGTGTTCCATGACATGTTCAAGCACATTGAGATCATATATCACTCTATCTAGGATGTAGTGGAGAAAGGAGCAATGAGACTCCATCAAAATTTGATTGTTGAGTAGGTAGACAATTCATTAGAGAAATTTTGAGGTCTAAAATGGGCCTCCTAAGGAATATTATAAATAATAGTGGAAATAATAAAATAGTATTAGATTACATCATCAAGTTTTAGGGGGAATAAAGAAAGAAACTACTTTTTCAATTCGTATTATCAACTTAACTCTCTACGATTTTACTTAAATTTTGAGCGGGAGCACTCGTTGGATGCATAATTTAATTCCTCATCCAAGGAGTACCCATGTTGCATACTTTCAATGGACCCTTCTACATGAAAAATGAGAAATACATGAAAAACGTGATTGTAATCACATTTTTAATGTATTTCTCATTTTTCGTGTAGCAAAGTCCATCAAAAGTACGCAATTGGGTACTCCTAGGATGAGGAATCAAATTCAACATCCAAGGAGTGGTCCCATTCAAAATTTGATTAAAACCATAGGGATATAAGCTGAAAATACAAGTTCAAAAAGTAGTTTTTTATATTTTATATATTTTTAACCTTTTTACTTTTTTACTCCACAAATGGTGAATCAACCCCCATGGTTGACATCACCATATTGAATCTTGTTGCTTCTTAGAAAGTTTATTTTGGTTGTACAGGTTTGTTTTGAGGCCCATTTTTGACCTCAAAATTTCTCTAATGGGATCCTTATGTTGCGACGTGTAAGCTTGTGGTTGACCCAATACTTTCTAGGTGTCATGCACTATGGCCAGGACTAACAACTGTAAGCCTAGTGAAGGCTCTAATGAGATCAAGGGGTCCCAACTGATAGAGGAAATTGAGCTATGCTCTTCCCCCTTGTTTGAGCTCACAAGGAGAAGAATTGAGCCAGAGAGCTCTCGGGTTTGAGGGAACTCTAGACAATAGGATAGGGTGTGATCCTTACCCTTGTGGTAAGTAGATCTCACCTATTGTCATTGTAGGGCGCGTGTGATCCTTGTCATTTATGACAAGTGGGTATCTCCCACTACCATCAAATATGGGACTTGGCAGAGTATGCCCTAGTTGGCATCCTACCCACAAGTTCGGCTTGTTGGGATTGTTCCTCCCCATCTGGCCAATGGGCTGAGATGACTTGAGATAGGGTGTGATCCTTACCATTTATGGTAAGTAGTATATTTCTAGAGTGATGGGATGCAGGTGTTCTACTACTTGACTCTTAAGGGTCTAGGTGGGAAGGATCAATGAACAATAGGACAAAGTGTGATCCTTACCTTTCATGGTAAGTAGATATCATCTATTGTCATAGGTCAATGAGATAAAGTGTGATCCTTACCCTTGTGGTAAGTGGATCTCACCTATTGTCTTTAGATATAAGGTGGAAGCTGGTGCTCCCCTATGAACTTTTGAACTTTTTATCAATCTCATATCTTGCATATTTGTGTATAAATGGTTTGGATTCATATGGATGTACATGAATATATCTATTTTTTCTTTAAAATATGAATATTTTATGTATTTTGGGTAAACTAGTTTTTTTCCGGTTCCAATCCAGTTCATAGGGGAGCACCAATGTTTGAACTTTTTATCAATTCAAAAAGTTCAAAAAGTTATCAATTCAAGCTAGCTTCCACCCTATATCCAAAGACAATAGGGTGCTTCATAGGGTGGAATCTGGCTTTATATGAGGTCCCTTAGGGATCATGTATTGGAAGGATTTTCCCCAAAGTACCAAAATAGTAATTACATATTTAAATCTAGGTCCATTATAGAGTATTAATCATATGCTTTGATGCAATATTGTGTGAGGCCCTCTCCTAGTGACTTTAATATATAAGCATCTTGAAGATCCTCTTGAAACCATCATGATACTTTATGAATTGATTATAGGTCATCTTCACACATCCCACAAGCCTCTCAATTTTTATCTAAAGCACCACTAAGTTGAGGTAAGGTTTCCCCCTCTCATCAATCATCTTTGGGATTTACATTGATGGTTTAAATTCCTTCCTTTTTTAGAACATTCAGGATGTGGATACAATTGCCCCCTCTACCATGTATTGACATTCCTGCTTCTCTTTGCAAACGATTTGATAGTCATGGCATCCTCCCCCAATGGGTTATGCAAATAGTTGGTTGCCCTTTTCGATCTTTTGTGATCTTCAACGATTGTTGGTCAACTTGGGTAAAACCAAGGTGATGATCTTCCAAACATCAACTATAACTCTTACCACCTATCACTTCTTTGGGGAGAAGTGAGTGAGATCATTGGAGAATATACCTATTTGGGTATCTAGTTCACAATGCCATGCTTTAGTCTATGATTTGATTTCTAGCCTAAGCTCAACAAGGGCTATGGATCTCTTTTCCCTCCTGAGTGTTAGTGCTTTCATCATCACTTTCAATGTATCTCCTCCAAGATGCACCTTATGGATTTCCTCTTCCAACTTGCAATTCTTCATAAATCAAAGGACTAGGGACTTTGTGTACTTAAGCCAAATGGGTCAAAATTGAGGGTGTCCAAACTCTCCTTAGACACATCTTTGGGGCAAATAAATGGTTAAACACCACATTGTTCAAACAAAGTTTAAGGCCTGGGTTTTTCAACTAAAGGTTATTTTAAGATTGATTTCATTCCCCCACATAGTCTATACCTACAGAGATTCAACCTTAGGTAAGAATCAATACCCCTACCTCATTCTTTGTTCATCAAAGGCCATTGTTTTCACCAACTCACAAGACATGTACACCCTTTTTTTTAGGTTTCTTGACTACTCTAGTCCTTGTCCATCTATTTAGACCATCTTCCACCCTTTAGGTTCTCTTTTGATATGCCTAGACACCTCTTGCCATCCAAATAGGACATGAACAAGAAAATCAGAGGGAACATATATTGATAGTATATACAAGTCACACGGGTCTCATCATCTAAGTTTCCCTCCAATATGGATTTTTACTATGAGCACTTTCTAAAGATGGAACATGGCCTGATCATATGTTCACAATATACACAAGAATTGGCAACATGTCCTTAAGATCCCCTTTGGACAATTTTGGTTATGCTTGCACAAACTCTAAATTGAGACCAACCATAACCTCCTTCAACCAAATAGACTATGCCAACTATGTCACTTACAAGTACCTACGATCAAGGATCATTTTATCATTGGATGTTCGTTTGTGACTACGGGATCAAAGAAAAATTCCATCATTTTTTTGTGACTAATAGATCCTCATCTGCCTTCTTCCATTAGAGCAACCAATGATGCCTCACTCTCTTCATGCGGGAGACATTAGAACATGGATCCAAGACTCTTTCTACAATACTTAGGGCAAAAACTTCCATACCATAGCTACGCAAAGTGTCCCCCCCACACTCCAACCTCTGGCATTGTGCTTTGAGCGGAGGTCCCATAAGAGTGCACTCCAACCCTTTTGGGCACTCCTTGCCAATTTAGGAGTGTGGTGCTCCCAAGGATGCTCTTGAAGGAAAGGAGCATGCTCCCAAGGCAATCCCTAGATGCTCCCTAATGGTAACGTTAAATTCTTAAAGTAAAGTAGACATTATTATTAATTTGTTCATGATGTTTGACAATGGTTACAACCTCATTAGACTTCATATGACAAAAATAAAATTTCATATCCCATTCCAAATTCAACACACTTAAGAGTTTTCAGGATCGATGGGATTGCAACATTTTCATTGGATCCTATCATGTATGAGGGTATGTGATTGGCATTTACTTGAGAGCATCAAGCCCTATCTGTACCCCAATGTTGGTAGTGTTGATTGTTGATCTCCGAAAAATGTACCCTTCACTCAAACCAAAATCATTGATCAATCATGTTAAGCCTTTTCTACCATATTTTATGGCTTGGACTAGGCAATTTCATCAAAATTGGGTGGTGTCTACTAATGTCCCCAGAGGATCGAGGTAGAGGCAAAGGCTAGACAAGAGGGAAGGGATGAAGGATGATACTAATGATGAGGATCCTAATTTAAGTAATGGCGGAACATGCATGGTGGTTTCATCCTGCAACTATAACATTTGGCAACATGAGTGCTCTCACAATTGGTGAACACTTCTTATGTAAAGAGGTGTTTAGCAACTAGCTTAATTTATTGTTTGGAGTGATTGGACCTTTTAGTCTTCATTCTTCAGTTTGCAAATGGCCTATTTTGTAAACATAACCATTTGGTCATGTTATTGTTGATAGTTTCTAGTGTTGAGAAATGTAACTAGTGCTAGTCTTCATAATTGTATTTGGGCCATGATTTTGTCAAAAGAAAGAAAAAGGCAGTTTATTGTAAATGAAAATTATTTATGAGCATGGGTTTCATGCTATATTTATTTTGTCTCTAGGTCAAAAGCACCCATTGAGTGCTCTAGGGTTTGTGTCTTGAGTCAAAGTCCAAGTCATGATGTGAAAGACCCTTCTCGGGCTCATTGTGTCAAAGAAAGAAAACTATTTTATTTAATTTGGTCATCCAATACCTCCTCCATCAAGTCAACTTGCTCATCCTTCATGTCGACTTGGATGAAAAAGATTCAATCACATTTAGAGACTATATATAGATAGTTCATTCAACCTTGTGTGACAACATCCTCAAGTATTCAATCTACAATTCATAAAGAGGTGCGAAGATAAAAGGTGTGGAAGGGTCTGTATAAGCAACAAAACTCTAACAAAGAATAAAGGCATCCAAGCGAAGTTAAAGAGGCTTCTTCTCGTGTTTTTGGGTCACACATGCAAATAAATTTGAAGCATAACACCAAAGGTGCAAGAGAAGTGCAGGCCAAGATTTCAGATGCTAAAGAGAGAACCGAGATCCTATGACTTATGTTTTTTACTGAAGTTTGACTTGTATACATGGGAGGCTACCTTGGTGGAATGGAGGAAGCCTACGTCTTGGTCAAAAGGGCTAGTTTGTCTCATTTGATTTGATTCTTGAAGAAGAGAAGAAGTTTTTGGGTTTTCCCTTAGGAGAGGGGTTTTGCCCTAGTTGAATGCCTACATCTAGTGTCCATTTGTCTTTGATAATATTCATGTTTTTTGTAGTTGTTTGATGATAAATAACATAATAATGACAAGAAGAAGAAGAACCTAATTAATCAAGTGAAAGAATGTCACAAACAACTATCAAGTTAAGAGAAATCATCATAAGAAGTTTCCCTAAGGATTTCTCAACAATTAGATAACCTATTTCATTACATAAGTTATTGGTTGACTTTCTTTTATGTGGCTTAAAAATTTGTATGTTTGTAATTGCTAGAAAGTAGATGGTTGATGCTAGAATAATGAATCATTATTGTAGTATGGATGCCATTTCTATCTTCATTCATGCACACATACACATGTTTTCATATATTCTACAACTAATTTGGCATTTTGGATGTTTTTTTAATATAAATAAGGTGTGTGTGTGTGTGTAATTGACGCTCCCGAGATGCTCCACTCCTGAGAATTTTTTGAAAAAGATGCCCTTGCTAGTCTCACATTGAAAAATGCTCCTGCTCCACGCAACCTTGTTCCAGACAGATCACATCATACTTCCAAGTTGTCTTGATGGATTGAGACAAGAAGCTATAGGTAGATACCCAACATTCTTTAGTTGACAAATCATGCTCCTGATTTGTAAGACCTTAGCTCTCAAGCCAACCTCCTAGTAGATCGCACTCCTTGAGACATCTAAAGAGTTGTCATCTAGATATCACAAATTGCACACTTCCCAGACATCCATATAGTCTAGCAACATAGACATCCAGATGGTCTAACACTAGATAGATAAGCATTAAAACCCTCAACAACAAATCAATTTTCAATTGTTACAGAGCCAAGCATCTGATGCTCAGAGCAACTAGTTGACCATCAAGAGATTCCTTCCATCAGTCTTAGATGTTAGGAGGGTGAGGCACTCTAGCTCTTGACCGCCCCCTAGGATCATACCACCAAAGCCTATCAACCCTAGACACTCCTTGGAAGATATCATCTGGCAATGCATCAACAAGTTCATTGTTTAAGTATGGGGGATTACGCAGTGCATTATATTAGATATCATGAGGCACAATACTTGCTAAGGTTTTGCAAATGGGGTAGCAAGCTAAGTGGGCTTGATTGTGGAAAAACTCCACAGTTAAGCGCGCTTGAGCCAGAGGAGTTCTGGGATGGGTGACCTCCTGGGAAGTCCTGGTTACCGGGTGCAAGCCCCGGAAGTGATGATTGATGCTATGTGATTCGTTCTCCACATTTCACTAGTTTCAATCCCACTCCTTCACCCCTGTGAGCATCACCCGATGCAATGAGTGCTAAGTGAACTATTCAAAAATCATGAGAAATTAGTCAGTTACGACTACCTCTCATGGAAATGGTCATACGTTTGAATGACTTACTTAACGCAGTTGAATCCCAAAAAAAAATGATATCTAATATAATGCACTGCGTAATCCCCCATACTTAAATTCAAAAAGAGTCAAGGGATCTCTATGAATGGTTCATGAGGCACAATACTTGCTAAGGTTTTACAAATGGGGTAGCAAGCTAAGTGGGCTTGATTGTGGGGAAACAGTTAAGCGCGCTTGAGCCAGAGGAGTTCTGGGATGGGTGACCTCCTGGGAAGTCCTGGTTACCGGGTGCAAGCCCCGAAGTGATGATTGATGCTATGTGATTCGTTTTCCACATTTCACTAGTTTCAATCCCACTTCTTCACCCCTGTGAGCATCACCCGATGCAATGAGTGCTAAGTGAACTATTCAAAAATCATGAGAAATTAGTCAGTTACGACTACCTCTCATGGAAATGGTCATACGTGAATGACTTACCTAACGCAGTTGAATCCCAAAAATGATATCTAATATAATGCACTGCATAATCCCCCATACTTAAATTCAAAAAGAGTCAAGGAATCTCTACTTGAATGGTTCATGAGGCACAATACTTGCTAAGGTTTTGCAAATGGGGTAGCAAGCTAAGTGGGCTTGATTGTGGGGAAAAACTCCACAGTTAAGCGCGCTTGAGCCAGAGGAGTTCTGGGATGGGTGACCTCCTGGGAGTCCTGGTTACCGGGTGCAAGCCCCGGAAGTGATGATTGATGCTATGTGATTCGTTCTCCACTTTTCACTAGTTTCAATCCCACTTCTTCACCCCTGTGAGCATCACCCGATGCAATGAGTGCTAAGTGAACTATTCAAAAATCATGAGAAATTAGTCAGTTACGACTACCTCTCATGGAAATGGTCATACGTGAATGACTTACCTAACGCAGTTGAATCCCAAAAATGATATCTAATATAATGCACTGCGTAATCCCCCATACTTAAATTCAAAAAGAGTCAAGGAATCTCTACTTGAATGGTTCATGAGGCACAATACTTGCTAAGGTTTTGCAAATGGGGTAGCAAGCTAAGTGGGCTTGATTGTGGGGAAAAACTCTTAAGCACGCTTGAGCCAGAGGAGTTCTGGGATGGGTGACCTCCTGGGAAGTCCTGGTTACCGGGTGCAAGCCCCGAAGTGATGATTGATGCTATGTGATTCGTTCTCCACATTTCACTAGTTTCAATCCCACTTCTTCACCCCTGTGAGCATCACCCGATGCAATGAGTGCTAAGTGAACTGTTCAAAAATCATGAGAAATTAGTCAGTTACGAATACCTCTCATGGAAATGGTCATACGTGAATGACTTACTTAACGCAGTTGAATCCCAAAAATGATATCTAATATAATGCACTGCGTAAACCCCCATACTTAAATTCAAAAAGAGTCAAGGGATCTCTACGTGAATGGTTCATGAGGCACAATACTTGCTAAGGTTTTGCAAATGGGGTAGCAAGCTAAGTGGGCTTGATTGTGGGGAAAAACTCCACAGTTAAGCGCGCTTGAGCCAGAGGTGATCTAGGATGGGTGACCTCCCGGGAAGTCCTGGTTACCGGGTGCAAGCCCCGGAAGTGATGATTGATGCTATGTGATTCATTTTCACTAGTTTCAATCCCACTTCTTCACCCCTGTGAGCATCACCCGATGCAATGAGTGCTAAGTGAACTATTCAAAAATCATGAGAAATTAGTTAGTTACGACTACCTCTCATGGAAATGGTCATACGTGAATGACTTACTTAACGCAGTTGAATCCCAAAATGATATCTAATATAATGCACTGTGTAAACCCCCATACTTAAAGCCAGAACTGTCGGAAAAGCCGAAATTGCCAGAAAAGCCGGAATGTTAGGAAACCTGCTCACAAAAAGATAAAAACATAGAAAATCCGGAACTGCCAGAAAAGACAGAACTACCGAAAAAGACGGAATTGCCGGAAAAGACGAAAAATCCGAAAAAGCCGAAACTGCTGGAAAAGTCGGAAATGCTAGAAAAGCCGAAATAGCCAGAAAAGATGGAAAAGTCGGAAATGCTGAAAATGTCGTAACTGTTGGAAAATTCAGAACTGCCGGAAAATCTGCAACTGTCAAGATTGTCGAAACTGCCGGGAACAACCGGAACTTCCAGGAACAACTAAAATTGTTGAAACTGTCGGGAACAACCGAAACAACCAAAGCATCTGTCTCTGAAGGAGAGAAGCATGCAAGGGATAGCTAACTAACATTGGGACAGTTTTATGGTACTTAGCAGCAAATACACCAAGCATGCAGTGTTACAGCTGGCATGCAAGGGACGATTAGCACGCAACAACAAGCATGCTAAGGACAACAAGCATGCTAGGGACAACAAGCAAGCAAGGTGCAGCCAACACATAGGTCATGATGGAAACATGGTGCAACAATGGCACATAATGCAATACAGTGATGGGTACAATTATGATTAATGAAGTGTGATGAGATGCATCATAGTAATGATGGGTGCAACTTGGTGCAGTGCGGTGAGGTGCAGCATGATGATGAAATGCAGCACAACGGTAGGTGAAGGAGTCACCTTGGAGAATTAGTTGAAGCAGCATGTCTTCAACTGATCTCATGTATCATCTTCTTAGAGATGATCTATGCTCTTATCTAGATAAGTCAAAGTGTTGACTTCTGTTGTAAGCATACTATCTCTCTCTCTCTCTGTTGAACTATTGAAGAACATATAAGAAGAATTGATCAAGGGTTTCCCCACATTGGGGTTTGTCCCTGGATAGTGCCACATCTTGTGTCCTCTTGTCTTGGCTTGTCTTCTGCGATTTATGTTTATGTTCTATTTGCAATTTACTTTAATGCTGATGTGATTGCTAATCTGGAAAAGATATGGAGCTAGCTGTGAAAATTGAAATAAATTGCTCTAAGCATAGAACATACCTAAAAATTAACATGGTATCAAAGCTAAGATGAAGACAATGCCCAAGCAAGGGTGAAAGAGCAATCACCGAAAATAGTTGGGAAAGGACAAAAGGATCAATGGATTCCTCATCCCTCTTCAAATTCACCAAGGGTGAAGTCGAAGCAGAGATATTATCAGAATGGCGCAGCAAAATATGGCCTACCTAAAGATCACTTCATTGGAAGACTGGATCTTAGGGTGGAAGGAAAGGTAGATAACTAGTTCAACCATTATGCGAAGGATTGTCTGAATGGAAGGGACACATCACTTGATGATGATAACAATCATTCCAGAGACATCTTCAATGATCAAAGGAATGACAGGTAATGTAGATCATCAAGTAAATGGCTGACTCTTCATAGAAAGCAAGGAATCCCAGGTATGAAGAATCAAATGTTGTTTCTGATAAGATAAAGAAGCATTATCTTGTATTGGCCCTCTCCTTCAGATTCTTTGGGAATCTGGCTTATAGATTATAGTGCTTCAAGGCACTTCATCAGATAGATGGGAGCACTCTCTAATTTGGTAGAGATGGAAACAATTGTGGGATTATACTTGGAGCGGATGCCACTTATCCTGGAAAGGGTGTAGGGAATGTTAACTCTCAATTGAATAAGCGTAACTCGATTCATTTACAGAATCTCTTTTATGTACTTGATCGCAAGAAGAACCTGGTGTCCATCTCGGAAATGGAAGTCAAAGGTTTCAGGGTGGCATTCATCGATGGAAAGGTACGTGTTAAAAAAAATATAATTTTCAAAGATGCTTTTCTCATGGGTTCAAGGTTGGAAATTTGTATCAAGTTGCAGGATGGTCCATTGGGGATCATGTCAATTGACATCTATAACACTGGGGGTCTACCTATGGGGCCCTATTTGATGTGAGTCAAATGGTGATAGGGATGTCTGAATTCAAGTAGGGAATGAAGGTACATGTCTGAGATGTACCGAAGGAAAATCTTTTAAGGGTACCATTCCCCTCATGCAGCAGATCCACAGGTTTGGAACAACCCGAGGAGTTTGAGATTCATGATCATGAATCTCATGTATACAGGTGGAAGAAATCCTTCTATGGCTTGAAGAAAAACACTTCGGGCGTAGTATGAGAGGATTTATAGTTGTCTGATGAAGCTGAGATTCACTAGGAGTGAAACCGATCCAAACCATTACCCGAAGGTTGTCGATGATAGCCCTCTCATACCGGCACCTTATGAGGAAGACCTATTTCTCGCAGGTGCAGACCCTCTCATTTGCAGAAGTAAGAGGGAGATGGATTCCAAATGTCGAATGATAAACTGCAAGCCTGTGACTACCTCGAGGATCTTAACTTTCAGAAGTTATATGGTAGTGATGTCGGACCAGATTTAGGAAATGCCTCTGAGTTTCATAAACTCATTTGCGTTGATGTTCTTGGTGAACTTCCATCCAGCCATATGTTTTGCAGTTAGCATGGCGAGCTCATATTTGGTTGAGCCTCACTGGATTGGTGCCAAGAATCTTCTGAGATACCTTCGGGGCACAATCTCTCATGGATTGAGATACATTGCCGAAAATATGAAACTACATGATTATTTGAATGTTGACTGGGCAGGCAATGTGGAGGATCATTAGAGCACTTCTCAGTGTTGGTTCTCTTTGGATTCTACTTCGATATCATGGATGAGCAGGAAGCAAAAGTTGGTTGCTATAAGCATCGCCGAGAGCGAATACATAGCTACGAGTATGATCTCGTGTGAAGCTGCATGGTTGCAGAAGCTCTTAAGTGAGTTGTTTGTACACATGACGAATACCACTGTGATTCTCTGTGACAACCAAAGGGGGGATTCGATTATTGAGGAATCCCGTATTTGATGATTGCTCCAGCAGATAGACATTAGATATTGCCTTATTTGCGATATGGTAAATCGATGAGCGAAGAGGCTCCATCGCATTGAGACTGATGTACAGGTCGTAGACATTTTGTCAAAGCCCCGGGGAAAGGTCAAATCTGTGACTTTCTCGAACGACTTGGAGTCATTGAGAGACCTTCTTATAAGGGTCCTGCATGTTGCATGCATTGAGCTGTAGGAGCTCTGGGGGGCTTGGGGTACTTACTGGAGAAACATACAACCATATGGCGAATCACCCTCCCCTGGTGATGCGCTATGAACATGATGATTAGTTCTTCTGTAGGTCGGGATGATTAGTTCTCCCATGGCAACTGTGGAACACAATGGTTAGTTCTCCTATGGGTCGGGATGATTAGTTCTCCCATGGCAGCTGTGGAACATGATGATTAGTTCTCCTGTGGGCCAGGATGATTTTTTCTTCATGGAGACTATGGAACAAGATGATTAGTTCTCCTTTGGGCCAGGATGATTTGTTCTCCGTGGCGACTGTGGAACATGTTGATTAGTTCTCCTGTGGGCCAAGATGATTAGTTCTCCATGGAATCCACTGAAAAGATGATTCGTTCTCCTGTGGACAAGATGATTAGTTCTCATATCGAGGCATCCTACCCATGCAGTCTGGGACTCACGGGAAGTGCCTCTCATTTGATCAATGAGTAGGGAAATGAGGATAGGGACCATAGTAGTACTATCGATGGACGCATCGGTGTATAAACCGTACTCCATACGCTAGGATGACCTCCATTGATCCGGGATCAGTATGAGTGGTTTGAGACACCCTCTTGTGACATTGATCTGGGATCAATGAAACTGATTTAGGATCACTGCGAGTGGTTTGAGACACTCTCTTGTGATATTGATCTGGGATCAATAAAACTGACTTCAGGTTAGTAAGAGTCATGTGACACACTATCTTCAGATGAAATTGGCTTCGGGTTAGTAAAGAATGGTATGAGACATTCTCGATCAATTTTTCTTCTTCATGGTTAAGCAAAGCAGAGCAGAGCTCAGCAAATCAAAGCAAAGCAGAGCTCAGCAGATCAAAGCAGAGCAGAGCTCAGCAGGTCAGAGCAGAGCAGAGCAGTGCAGGGCACTGATGGCAGAGATAGTATAGTCGGACATATGGATCAACGAATGGAGTTCTCCATAGTTGAGAGGGAGTGTTAAAATTGGCAACTAGGGCCAAACTACATGTGGGTCATCTTATTTATGGTAGCTGATATTTTTCTTGGATCCCTCTTGTTGACCACTACGTGTCAACTACCCATAGCAGTACACCCACTTTTTCGTAAAAAGGGACAGCGATGGATCGACATGTCCGTGCTATTCAACTGTCATCATCAGCACGATCATGTTATGTTGTAAACCCAGTCTGCATGTGTAAATTGTAAGTAATCTTAGCAGATCTAAGTCATGCATGTAAATTGCCTAGGAAAACCTAATTTTCTAGTGATAATCTATGTTTTGGAAGGTTTTTTGTCTCACCAATCCATGATCGGCAGAGTTTTCCTTCAACCTAACCCCAAAGCCGAAATGGATTTTGTCATTAGAATCTTAAGGGAATCCTAGTGTGCTTCGAGTATATGTAAAAGTAATTTGGAAATAATTCTAACTATTTGGTTAGGTTATTACAAATTGCTTGATCTGCTAGATTATAGTTGTGTCGCAGAACTGGGCGGTCTATGAGGGTATATGTCAAATGGGTTTTCCCCTTTGAGATGTAAAATTGTAAAAGTCATGATGTGAAGTGTCCCGAGGGTTAGAAAATGTTTTATCCCCTCATAAGTCCTAAGTCCTAGGTCCTAGGTGATTTTTCCAAAGGCTAGGTTCGAGGATCCAGAAATAAAAAAATGAAAATGATAATAAAATAATAAAATAAAAAAATAATAACTAAAAATAAAAAATTAAATAAAATGTAATTTAAAAATAAATTAAAAAAATAAATAAAATTTTGAAAAATAAATAAAATAATAATAAGTCAAAATTTTGAGAAAATAAATGAAAGATTTTAATTTTTGAATATATTAAAAGGAATTTAAAATTTCGACAAATGAGATTGAAAGGGATTTTGATCCTCGTCGACGGTCGAGATCATTTTGACATGGATCACTCAAACTAGCTGTTGGGAATTTTTCCTTCAAATAAGGTGTCAAGGGTCATTTGAGATCAGATTGGATCTTAGAGTTTGGTGTTGAAGAAAGCTCTCTTGTAGTCATTTTTTGTGCAATAAAGAAAAACTTTGGGGTTGAAAATCTTGCTGGTGTTACTTTTCTGGAAATGATGTAAGATGTTTTATTTTTCTGCATAATTTTATTTTCAGCCATTGATGATAGCTTCATGAAAATTGATTTAGGCACAGGTATCTTGTATGATCTCTGGGGTTTGAATGATAGTTTAATTTCTGAAACATAATGGCAGGTATCTCCATTTGATCTGAATTTCACTGTTGTTTTCTCCCTCTATGTTAATGGTTGATTTAAGATGTGCAGGATATCCTTAATTTTAAGCTTACTGGGCATGAAGGGAAGTTCTCGATTGAACAAGGCAACTCCCAGATTGTGTTTTCTGAAAGAGCTCAACCAGTTTTGATCCCGGGCTTATCATTTGAAATTTTTTATGAATGCATGAAGGGTTTTTTGAAGTATCTCACATTGAATTTAAATTCTGAAAATATTACTGTGGATTATTGACAAATTTCGCTGCTTAAGAGTCGAAATCTGTAAATATTGTAAATTTTTAGCTGGTTTTAGGGTTTTCAGATTTGTTTCTGGCACATTTCACTTCTCGGTGTTTTGTTTTTTCCATTGCAGGTTTCAGGTACAGATCTTAAAAAAATTTCAGGTTTTTCATTAGACAAATCTAAATGTAGGGCAATTTAAAATTTACTGGAGAATTTGCAGGTTTTTCTGAAGAAATTCGAGGGCTTTTCCAGGTTATCTGTTTGTTGCCTGGGATTCATTTTGATAGAAATTTTCGATTTTTTTTTTTTTTTTGCTGTGGCATCCTGGGGTTTCTGGGCTCCAATTTCAGTTTCTTTGCTACTCGGGGTTTCATTTTTATTACAATTTTTTTTTTTTAAAACAGGCTGCAAAACACTGCAAATCCACTCGTTTTCCGCACAACCTTATTTCATCACTTCTTTTACATCCCTGCGCCCTTTGCTCCCCATGCGTCCCTCCAAACCTTAAGCATTCTGCTCTTCAGCAAATCCGCGCAACCATTCGTTTCATCCAGCTCCCTCTCCCTACTAGCCGCACTTCACATCTGCAAACACCAGATCAAAGCGACATTTTGCCCCCCGCATTTTTCATTCTCTTCGCAACTCCTCATCTACCCACAACTCTTGTCCTCACCACCATCGCTGCAACTCCTTTCCACGCAGCTGTGTCCACGCTATCCATCGAGCTGCTTCATTTTTATGCTTCCGCTAGATTTCATTCCATTTCTCTGCAAACTGGCCTCATATCCACGCACCTCTGCATGATTGTTTCATTGTTCTCCAGCATTCCTCCCCTAAGCTACCACCATCCGTCCAAGCCTGCCTACGCATCTCTGCACCTACGAATCCCTCCGCTCATCATTGTGCTCTTCACTTGCCCACCATCCAATTCTCATGCAAACCTACACACATCAAGCAATAAAAAAACAAAAAATCGATTTTTGGTAAGTCAGTGTAGAGGTTTAGCATAAATGGTTTTCTAGGTTTTATGTTTAATTTACGTTTCATTTCAATTTAACGTAGTTTTGTGTAGTATATCCGGGATAGGGTTAGCATGGATAGCATTTCTTTTAATCAATACCAAAATTCGACTCTATTCTCTCTTAGTTTAGTTCTTTAAAAATAAAAATGAATGAAAAATTTTCGATTTGATTTTTGTTTCTTTTAATAAGTCACAAAAAAAATATAAAAATAATAAGAAATCGATTTTCATTTTAGATGAGTTGTTAGTTTCATGTTTTATTTTTTTTAATTTTAGTTTTTAATAAATTCAAAAAATCTCATATAAAAATCATAAATGATTTAAAAAATATAAAAAGGTTCCTTTTCATTTTTTGTTTAGAAAAGATTTTAATTTTATTTAGATTTTAGTTCTTCTGTTCTGATTTTTTATTTTAGAATTAAAAAAATAAAAAGTTAAAAAGGGTTAGTCTTTAGGTTATTTTTAATTTAGATTTAAGTTTAGTTTTAGATTTTAGAATTAAATAGTTAGTTTTAGATTTTTAGTTTTATTTTTATTTTGAAATTTTGAATCTTTATAAAAAATATCAAAATCGATTTTTTGTTTTAAATTAGATTTTATTTGGATGGTAAGTTTTGTTCCATTTTCATAAAAAATTTAAAAAAAAAATCATGAAAGATAAAAAGGTCTTTTTATTTTTGACTTTAGTTTAGATTAGATATTTATGTAGGATTTTAGTTTTGTTTAATTTTATAGCTGAAAATTTATTAAAAAATAAAAAAAATATATAAATAAAAAAAAAAAATATAAGGCTAATTAAAAATTAGATTATTATTTTTTTTTTTTTCGCTGTTGTGGTGAAGTTAAATGTGCTTAAAATGTTTATATCTGAAGATTAACTATTTGAAATCTGGTCAGCATTTAAATTTCGTGGTTGTTTAAAGCATTCATTCTTTAGAAATTTAATTGCTGGATCATTATTAAGGCATTGTGCATTTGTTGAATATCTTGTATTCTGCTTGGGTTATTTGATGCTAAATGATTGTTTTATATGGTTTATATTTCTGCAACATTTAATAAATAATCATTTAATCATTAACTCCATAAGGCACTGGTACATTAATTTCTAAAATCAATCAGATGCTAAATTGCCTTGCTGTGTCTCCCAGCCTAACTGGTCCACAGTTGGTCTTCATTCATCCCATAGGGTCTACCCCCCTTAGCCTCAGGAGACGGCTTAAACAGAGAGATCAGGGATCAGGTGACAGCCCCTGGTTTGAGTGTTGTCGTGACAATTTGTGCGACAACACCTCTCATCGAGAGGTGTAGGATTGATCTAAAGATCATCCAATTCCGGTAAGTATTCATGGAGTTATGAATTTATTTGCGTTATAAGACAATTCGTCAAGGTCGGCCAGCAACGAAATAAACCCCACATGTGCTCAACGTTTTAGTATAAATAGAGGTGGCCTTCAATTCATTTCAACACACTTGGGATCTCTTCCTCTCTCTACTTGTCTTTGGGTTTTAGTAGGAGGAGAGATCCTAAGAAATAACATTGCCCTGATACAGAGGGCAGAAAAGCCGAAACTGCCGAAAAAGCTAGAAAAGCCAAAACTATCGGAAATGCTAGAAAAGCTGAAATTGTTGGTAAAGACGGAAAAGCCAGAAAAGCCGGAACTACTGGAAAAGACAGAACTGCCGAAAAAGCCAGAACTTCCAGAAAAGTCGGAAATGCCGGAAAAGCCAAAACTGCCAGAAAAGTTAGAAAAGCCAGAAAAGTCATAAATGCTGGAACTGTCGGAACTGCAGGAAAAGCCAGAACTGTCGGGACTACCGAAACTACCGGGAACAACCGGAACTGTCGGAATTGCCTGGAATAGCCAGAACTACCGAGAAATACCGAAATAGCTGAAGCATCTGTCTCCAAAGGAGAGCAGCATGTAAGGGACAACTAACTAACATTGGGACAGTTGTATGGTACTTAGCAGCAAATACACCAAGCATGCAATGTTACAGCTAGCATGCAAGGGACAACTAGCATGCAACAACAAGCATGCTAGGGACAACAAGCAAGCAAGGGGCAACAAGCAAGCAAAGTGCAGCCAACACATAGGTCAGGATCGCAACATGGTGCAGCAATGGCACATAATGCAGTACGATGATGGGTATAGTCATGATTAATGAAGCGTGATGAGATGCAGCATAGTGATGATGGGTGCAACATGGTGCAGCACAGTGAGATGCAGCATGATGACAAAATGCAACACAATGATAGGTGAAAGAGTCACCTTGGAGAATTAGTTGAAGTAGCATTTCTTCAACTGATATCATGTATTATCTTCTTAGGGATGATCTACGCTCTTATCTAGATAAGTCAAAGTGTTGACTTCTGTTTTAAACGTACTATCTCTCTCTCTTTGTTGAACTATTGAAGAACATATAAGAAGAATTGATCAAGGGTTTCCCCACATTGGGGTTTGTCCCTAGCTAGCACCATATCTTGTGTCCTCTTGTCTTGGCTTGTCTTCTGTGATTTATGTTTATGTTCTATCTATAGTTTACTTTAATGCTGATGTGATTGATAATCTGGAAAATATATGGAGCTAACTGTGAAAATTGAAATAAATTGCTCTAAGCATAGAACATACCTGAAATTAACATTTTATCACCTGGGTCCTGTCAAGCTTGCCCTTGAGGCAAGCCCAGGGGCATTTATCCATATTATTGTACTTGCTCTATTTCATTAGTAAAATGGCTCAGTTGGTTCTCATTTCTGGAGTTTTAATAAGCATTTGCTGATTGTTTTATTTCCTGTGTCACAAATTGATTTTGTTTTGCATATCATTGTTTATTTAAGTTTGGAACATTACAGTGGTATCAGAGCATCAATCTCAGCTCAGCCTATGGGTTTTCAATTTTTAGTTATAGCTATTATGATTTTGAGAGTTTTTCATTGATTCAGCAAATTTATTAGAGGCAAAATATTTTATTACTTGTGCAAATTATTAAAAGGGACATTATGGTGGTATTAGAGCATGATCTTGGCCCAACTGTGGGAAACTAACCAATAATATCATGGAAAATTTTGAGTATGTAGGCACAATAACACGTGAAACCATAGACAAACCTATGGCTCAAGAGAAATTCATTGTGCATAAATTTTGGGGTGGAATCCACTAGAACAATGAGACGTTGGCCCAATTAAGGAGGGTGATAGGCCAAACCCATCCTCATCCTTACAATAAAGGCACTAGAGGTACACAGACCGTGGGGGTGCAGCCATCTACACCATGTGGGGTAAATCAACAAACTCGGGACACGAGATCTCCTTGAAAGGAGCAGATAGGACAAGAACATTTAGAGGGTGAGACTTGGAGACACTTCTGTTGGTGGACACCTGGCTTTAGATATGAGGGGCCTAAGGAGGAGATTGAGCATGAGGCGGAGGACACGCGGGAGTGTGAGGATCACATTGGTATACCCAGTGCAGCACAGGAGTCACCATTGTTGGAGGCCTCTTTGATAGCACCAGTTGACACCTTAGGAGAGAGAGTAGAGCATACAACCATAGGGCCATCCATTGACGAAGTGCCAGGAGACACAGACATGTCCACCGTTGAGGAGGTAACATCCATTGTTGAGGTATCCATTGATGAGGTATTCGGGGTCATGACTGAGCTTTCAGGTGATAGCAGCGCACGTAAGGATGATGAAGTGCCTAGAGACATCATCACCCTTGATGAGGCGACGATAGGTACAGAAGCACCCAGATCTACGATAGAGTTGAGGGATGAGAGTCACCTACAACAACATGGAGAACACATAGAGGGGCGTGAGGTAGTCATGGACGGGTAGTTTGTGACTCATGTTGAGCCCATGGTGGAGGAGGATGAGTAGTCTTCTTTGGGGCCAACCATTGACTTAGAGCATATAGATGCACAAACCATCAATAGAGTTGCAGTACTTCCAGATAGTAGCTCTCTCTGGGCGTATATAGATGGGGCTTGCAACATTGCTAGACTACCTTTGCACCACACAGAGAGAGATGTAGAGACCCCCCCATTAATTTTATGTGTTGACCAGGATGGTGAGTTGAGGTGATATGAGCTGCACAGGATGCAACACTACTAAGATGGAGGGTTTGTTCTATGTGCTGGAGTTTGTGCGTTCGATCCCTCTCTTGGGGTTGGATGGCGAGAGATAATGAGTTGGTACCTGGTGGAGTGGGTTAGACTTGTGGAGATGGTCGTAGTCTGGAGTGAAGCTTAGTGGAAGCTCTCAGACATCGAGGGCACTAAAGGCCCATGTTGACATTGGGATCTAGGCGCGGCTTCTTATCTGATATTAGACATGCAGGATGGCTATGGCATTGGTGAGGTAGTCAACCCAATGTCTGAGTGCATGCATTCCTTATGGGAGTTCCAGTTGGCACTAGTCTCCAAGTGGTTTTTGATCAGACCCCATTGGTTGTTTTGGTATATTGTTTGCGCATGGGGGCACATGATGATTGGCATTCTCTGGCAGGACGAGGTGCCAAGAGTAGAGTTAGGGTGCTCAGGTCTACCAAGATTGACGAGGGGACATGACGTGTGTCATGGTGGGGTCACTAGCAAAGTGGTTGACACTTTGGCACATGCGATATACCATATGTTACAGGGTGGTATAACAATAGGCAGTGGTACCCAAGACTGCACAGAGTCAGGTCGTAATGTCCAGTGTTATATAGAGGGATGTAGCCTGATGCATACAGGCCCAATTCTAGGCCATAGCACCCAGTGGTGTGCAGGGCTATGCAGCGAGGAGCATTGGCTCGTAGAGGAGCATACAGATACATGGTGGTATAACACAACATGTCGGTTTACACTATGGGGTAGGAGGAGTGACTTTCATCACATTGAGGACGTGCAAGGAGTGACAAGTGCAGTGACACAAGCAGGACACATGATGGTACATGATAGTATAGTCGTAGCCGGGGGTATCTAGTGGTGTACAGGGATAGGTTGCGGCATAGAGTGGCATGTCAAGGAGTGCGGTGGTACTTGGTGGTATGTAGTGACACATGATGCAGTGAAACGGGCTCTTGGAGCGTTTCCTCTAGGGAGACTTATGGACAGGGACAGTAGGTGTACCATTGGATGCAACTCACCTAGGATCGATGAGGACATTGTTGAGCATCCGGGGACCCCATGTTTAGTGGAGGTAGGGCCTCAAGGGAGTTACCAGCAGACTTGAGGCGAAGAGAGGGTCATCCATACGATTACTCTTGAGCATTCTGGCAGACTCTTGATCATACTCTTTGGGACATACCCACCCATCATCCTCCAGTGGTGCTTACAGTTGCAGAGAGTTTGGTTGTTTCCCTTTGACACTCTCCATTTAGGCAGCAGGGCATGGGAGACTCACCCTAATTAGTTAGATGAGACACCGTGTGTCATGGGCTAAGAGGAGACTCTCCACTTGAGACACTTGGTAGGTGCACGAGTTGATGGTTACAAGCTTAGGGATGGCATGGTTGATTGTCGAGGTAGCATATGTTTCACCCCTAGGCTCACACTTGGGGAGGTGATTGAGAGGGAGTTACATGGTGCTTTTTCAGCTGGACAACTTGAGGCGTTAGGTGAGCATGAGGTGCGGAGGATGGTAGTCCTCATTGGAAAGATGATGCAGAGGCTTCTGGCAGTGCCTTGGCACATCATCAAGAGTTGGGATAGAAAATCTCGCTGTGATTTGGCAAGCATAGAGCTCCTGGATATTTGTAGCACAAGCTCTTGATGCTTTTTGCCTACATATTGGATACCTACATGAGGCAGAGACGAGGCACAGAGGGGTCCCAACTGCTAGCAACATATCACAGTGGTAAACAGAGAGGATTGGGGGTTGTGGACCTCCAGTATGGTTATGGGATCCAAGGATCCAATGGATTGGTGGGATACTCCACTCCTCAATGAGCATGGTCGAGATAACAAGTAGTTGGATTCATTCAGAGGAGGACACATGGGGGATCACTGAAGTCCTCACCATAGGACGAGACTGATTGTTGCTCAGTATTTGGGCTAGCCATGGAGTGATAGGTGCTGGCACTTTTGAATCACTTTGGCAAGATTGGCCTTGCCTCGATCATCGCATAGATTATGGACGAAAGTTATGAGAGAGGAGGCTCTGGTACAAGCATGGTAGGCAGTCATTCATGACCAGAGTGTCATGATGTCAGTAGGGTAGGTTCCTTCTACGACAGGCAGGGGATTCTGGCATAACAGGGTTGAGCAGTTCAACCACCCACAGAGGTGAGCTGGTTTCTGTTAAAATTGGCAACTAGGGCCAAACTCCATGTAGGTCATCTTATTCATGGCTGATAATATTTTTATTAGATTCCTCTCGTCGAAAGGTGTAGGATTGATCTAAAGATCATCTGATTCCAATAAGTTTTTATGGAGATATGAATTTATTTTGATTATGGAATAATTATCAAGCCGACCAGCAACTCATGTAGGCTTAGAAGCCCAACAATCGCATCTATTCAATCATCAACATTTGTCTATAAATACAAGAGGAATTTTTATCATTTTCACTCACTCATCTCATCACATCTCTCTCTCTCCTGCACAGAAAAGAGGCTCTTCTCCTCCTGCACAGAAAGAGACTCTTCTCTCACACGTGTGGAAGGAAGATGCAAAATTTAGGGCTGAAACTGCAGATCCAAAGTTTTACCAACGTTGACTAGTTGTCTCCCTCTCAGAACTACGTTGTAGATGCTCTTGACTCTCTGTGGAAGGCCACATTTTTTGGTGAAGGAATCAAGCCGATCCAACGGTCGGTTTGCGAGATATTTTATGCCCTAGTTTCATTGATCTAGGGTTTTCTACTGTTGATGTAAATCAGATTTATGTACTATTTCTCTCTACTGAATTATTGAAGATAAAGGAAGATTTGATCAAAGCGTTTCCCCATATTGGGGTTTGTCCTTGGCTAGCCGCCACATCTTGTGTCTCTTGTCTTGGCTTGTTTTCTGTTGATTGTTTAATGTTCTATCTGTACTTTACTTTATGTACATGTGATTGCTAATCTATGGATAATAATAAGAAAGATAAGTAAATTGATCTAAGCATAGAACATACCATAAATTAACATGGTATCAGAGGTGAGGTGAAGACAAAGCCCAAGCAAGAGCAAGAGCAATCACCAAAGAGAAGATTGGCAAGGCTATCCTAAAAGAACTATGGGGTCCTCAACACTCTTCCCTGCTGAAGACAAGCTCCGTGAGAAAGCTGACTATCACGGATGGAAGATGTCTCCCGATCTAACCTTAGAAGATCAAGGATTGTTGGACCATGTGAGAGGCAATATTGTTGAGCCCCCATCAAATGCACCCGCTGCCGCCAAGAACAAATGGAAAACCAGTGAAGTCAAAACAAAGAAGATCATCCGGGACTCTATCGACAAGCGCTCGGACCTAAACATCGTCAAGGAAATCTACGATAGACTGGCGAGTTTATTTAAAGTTAATGATGCAAATAAAGTTTTGTTTCTTAGAAATAAGCTGAAGGAAATCAAGAAGGGTAAAGATGAGAGCATGCAAGCATATTTCTTAAGAATCACCAAGATCAAGAATGATCTCCTATCTATTGGAGAAATTATTATAGATAGGGGACACTCTCAACCTTTGGAGCATTACCATTCGAATGGTACGTGTTCAGGACTACTCTTCTGAACAATAATGTAATTCCTGGTTTCGAGGAATTAATGGCTAGATGCATTCAAGAAGAAACAAGGGTAGAAGAGCAAGAAATGCCCATGCCTAAAGGTCCTCCTATTGCCTTTTCTTCTCATGTTAAGAAAAGAAATAATTCCGGGACTAAATTAGAAAGAAAGGTTGGACCTAAGGGTGGAAGAAAAAAACAATGCTACATTTGCGATAAAGAAGATCACTATGCAACGGAGTGCCCTGATAGAAGGAACTCACACCGGGACGATGATCAAAATCCATCTCATGGAAATCAAAGTAATAGAAAATCTAATAGCAAAGGGGAAAGAAGTGCTAGAAATCAAGAAAGAGGACAACCATTCAAGAAGGCTAGAAATTCCAGGTATGAATTCAACATTATTGATAATAAGCAGGATGAATATTATCTACCAGCTGCTCTATCTACCTCTGCTCCTTCGGACTCAATGGGAATTTGGCTCATTGATAGTGGTGCCTCAAGGCACTTCACTAGTTACGAAGAAGTTCTCCATAATCTGATAGAGAAAGAAACTAACTTGGAAATTGTCATTGGAGATAATATGAAATATCCTGTGAAAGTTGTAGGCAATGTCTCTCTTAAATTGAATCAAGGTAATATGATCCACTTACAGGATGTATCATATGTACCTGATCTCAAAAAGAACCTGGTGTCCATCTCGGCAATGGAAGACAAAGGCTACAAAGTGGCTTTCATCAATGGCAAGGTACGTGCATGGAAAAACAATATTAAATATGCCTTCACTCTTGGGTTTCGAGTTGATTCATTATATCAAGTCGGAGGAAGTTTGCTAGGTGTCATGTCTTGTGACACATCTCAAGCCTTGATTGAGAAAATTGGAAAGAAGATCAAGATCTTAAGGACTGATAATGGGACTGAATATGAATCTAATGAGTTTCATGACTTTTGTAAAGAGGCTGGCATTAAGAGGGAGACTACAACACCATATACTCCTGAACAAAATGGTGTGGCAGAAAGGAAGAACCATATGATTGTGGAAGCTATCTGTGCCATGTTCCATGATCAAAGACTTCCGAAGTTTCTATGGGCCAAAGCTGCAAGCACCGCCGTATATGTACAAAACCAATTCCCTCATCAAGCATTGGGTTCCAAGACTCCTGAAGAAATGTTAACCGGTAAGAAACCCGACGTATCTCATTTTAGAATTTTTGGAAGCCCTGTATATTTTCATGTGCCGAAAGAGAAAAGGAATAAAGTGGGTGCATTTGGAAAGAAAGGAATCTTCATGGGCTATGGTGAAAATAAGGACTATAGAATCTATGTAGCTGATCAAAGGGAAGTTGTGATTAGTCATGGTGTCACCTTTGACGAAGATATGGCTCTTAGCAAGGTGGACAATCTTCCGACTTTGAGGAGCTCTCAAGAAGCTGACACTAGGGAACCGAAAGAAAGGGATGATGAAATAATGCCTGATGTGGAAGAACCCATGGATCATATTGATCCACCCGAGCCTTCCTCTTCTAGTAAGAGGCCCTCTTGTCTTAGGGGGCTACTCGATGATGCTGAAGGACACACTGCACCCCGAGGAACCTTCTGTGAAAGCAAGTAACTCAATAGGTATTAGGGATACCTAACCATCATGAGCACGATCATACAAAATGAGCCTTCATCATTCTCAGATGTCGTCAAGCATCAAGTATGGAAGGATGTTATGACCGAAGAATATGACTCTATTATGAAGAATGATGTTTGGGAAGTAGTTCCCAGACCCCAGGACAAGACAGTTGTCACTTCTAAATGGCTTTACAAGATAAAGCATGCAGCAGATAGAATTACGGAAAAGTATAAGGCTCGTTTTGTCGCTCGTGGCTTCTCCCATAAGGAAGGTATAGACTATGACGAGATATTTGCACCTGTTGCTAGATATACCACCATCTACTCGATCATAGCCCTTGCAGCTTTACGAGGATGGAACCTACATCAGATGGATGTCAAGACCGTGTTCTTGCATGGTTCGATCAAAGAAGAGGTCTACGTAGAGAAACCCAAAGGATTTGAGATGTATGATAAAAAATCTCATCTATGCAGGTTGAAGAAGGCTCGCTATGGGATGAAGCAAGCACCCCGAGCATGGCATGAGAGGATTGATCGCTACTTGATGAAGCTGGGATTCACTAGGAGTGAATCCAATCCTAACCTTTACTTTAAGGTTGAAGATGATAAGCCTCTCATACTGGTGTTGTATGTGGATGACCTCTTTCTAACAGGTGTAGACCCTCTCATTCACAAATGTAAGAGGGAGTTGGCTTCTAAATTTGAAATGAAGGACCTAGAACTAATGAACTATTTCCTAGGACTTGAAGTGTGGCAGAAGCCAGTGGAAATTTTCTTATCTCAAGGAAAATATGTGGTGAAGATATTGGAAAGATTCGGTACGGTTGACTGCAAGCCTGTTACTACCCCGATGGAGCTTGACTTTAAGAAGTTAAGTGGTAGTGCTGCTGGACCTATTTTATGAAATGCTACCAAGTACCGACAACTCGTCGGAGCATTAATGTTTTTAGTGAAATCCCGTCCAAATATATGCTTTGCAGTCAACACATTAAGTCAACATATGGTTGAACCTCACCACATACATTGGATTGGTGCCAAGAATATGTTAAGATATCTTTGTGGCACAATTACATATGGGTTAAGATACACTGCTGGAGATGTGAGACTACTTGGATACACTGATGCTGATTGGGCAGGCAGTGTGGTGGATTGTAAGAGCACTTTCAGGTATTGTTTCTCCTTGGGATCTGCTTCGATATCCTGGATGAGCAGGAAGCAAAAGTCGGTGGCTTTGAGCATTGCCAAGGCAAAGTATATTTCTGCTAGCATGGCCTCCTGTGAGGCAGTCTGGTTGCGAAAGCTCTTCAATGAGTTGTTTGGATTTTACATTGGATACCACCGTGATCCTATGTGACAACCAGAATGGGATTCGTTTGTTAGAGAATCCCGTATTTCATGATCGCTCCAATCATATTGATATCAGGTACCACTATATTCGAGATATGGTGTCGCGGGGAGTTATAAGGCTCCAACATATTGGTACAGATGAACAGGTCACTGACATTGTGACAAAGCCCCTAGGAAAGGTCAAATTTTTGAGTTTCCGAGAACGACTTGGTGTCGTTCAAAAACCCTCTGATGAGGGTCCTGTATGATGTATTGAGCTCTGGGAGCTCCGGGGGGTGCGGGGTACTTCTTGGAGCAACATATGACGAACAAGGTAAAAGAATCAAAACTTTCCCTGTGACACCTCGTGGCGACTATGTAGCAGGATGATTAGTTCTCCTGTGAGGTCTGGATGATGTGTTCTCCATGAAAATTGTGTAGCAAGATGATTAGTTCTCCTGTGAGGTTTGGATGATGTGTTCTCCATGATGATTATGTAGTAGGATGATTAGTTCTCCTGTGAGGTCTAGATGATGTGTTCTCCATGACGATTGTGTAGCAGGATGATTAGTTCTCCTGTGAGGTCTAGATGATGTGTTCTCCATGATTATTGTGTAGCAGGATGATTAGTTCTCCTATGAGGACAGGATTGATTAGTTCTCCTGTCGAGGCATTCCACCCATGCAGTCTGGGACTCATGGGAAGTACCTCTCATCTGATCAATGAGCAGGGAAATGAGGATAGGGACCATAGTAGTACCGATGGATGCATCGTTGTATCTACCATACTCCCTATGCTAGGATGACCTTCATAGATCTGGGATCAATGATACTAGTATGGGACCAGCGGTAGGAGTTGTACCCACTATGACACTGACTTCGAGTCGGTTGAGGATTGGTCTAGGACTAGTGGTACACACTTTGATACTGACTTTGAGTCAGTGGAGGATGGTGATACATCCTTGATCATTTCTTCCTCTTCATAATTTGAACAAAGCAGAATAGAGCAGAGCAGAGCAGATCAGAACAGGGCAGAACATAATAGAGCAGAGCAGGCAGAATAGAGCAGAGCAAAGCAGGGGTCAAGCTGTATAGGGCAGTGCATTTGATGGATGAATAGTAGCGTCTGACAGAAAAATTGCAGATGGAGTTCTCCCTAGTTGAGAGGGAGTGTTAAAATTGGCAACTAGGGCCAAACTCCGTGTGGGTCATCTTATTCATGGCTGATAATATTTCTATTAGATTCCTCTCGTCGAGAGGTGTAGGATTGATCTAAAGATCATCTGATTCCGATAAGTATTTATGGAGATATGAATTTATTTTGATTATGGAATAATTATCAAGCCGACCAGCAACTCATGTAGGCTCAGAAACCCAATAGTCACATCTATTCAATCATTAACATTTGTGTATAGATACAGGAGGACTTTTCCTCATTTGCACTCACTCATCTCATCACATCTCTCTCTCTCTCTTATGCACAGAAAAGAGGCTCTTCTCCTACTGTACAGAAAAAGACTCTTCTCTCACACGTGTGGAAGGAAGACACAGAATTTAGGGCTGCAATTGTAGATCCAAAGTTTGACCAGCGTTGACTAGCTATTTCCCTCTCGGAATTGCGTTGTGGGTGCTCCTGAATCTCTGTGGAAGGTCGCATTTTTTGGTGAAGGAAGGTCGGTTTGCGAGATATTGTCTACGCTAGTTTGGCTAATCTAGGGTTTGCTGCTGCTGATGTAAATCAGATTTATGTACTATTTCTCTCTACTGAATTATTGAAGATAAAGGAAGATTTGATCAAAGGGTTTCCCCATATTGGGGTTTGTCCCTGGCTAGCCGCCACATCTTGTGTCTCTTGCCTTGGCTTGTTTTTTGTTGATCGTTTAATGTTCTATCTGCACTTTACTTTATGTACATGTGATTGTTAATCTGTGGATAATAATAAGAAAGATAAGTAAATTTCTCTAAGCATAGAACATACCATAAATTAATAGTTTCTACAGGGGAGGGTCATGCAAATCTTCTATTTGGTTTTAGTGATTCATTGATGGTGTGGGGAACTTCACTGATGTGGCAAGGTGATCAACAAGAGGAGATCAGGGGAGGCCCGGGTAGACGAGGGTTCAATTTCACCAGGATTGGATTGCACCTTCAAGAGTTTACTCTTGTAGTGCATGAGATGGACTACTTAGTAAGCAAATTTCATGGGGAGTTGGGCAGAGTCCTACATTATCATGATGGTATACTTATTGTTAGTATGCATAGGGCTTCTCATACCTGTATCTGGTTGGATAGTGAGTGGAGCAAGGTGTACTTCACATTGATTAGGATGGATTGGGACCCTAGTATCGAGGGATTCCTTCATGTCGAGACAATGCTGAGTTGGGGATGACTCAATGGCACATTTGGGACCTTGGTATTATTGGTGGTTATAGTGGTGATCAACAGTTAGAGAGGGCAATTGTTTAGGCATTGCTTGAGGACAAGCAATTTTGGAGGGGAGGAGTGTAAAGTCCCTTACTAAATTATTTTCGAACAAGATTTATTTCTACATTTTGGGTCCAATTTTGGAGGAGATGGGGCCCATTCAATTTTATTACGAGACTTAGGAGTTAGAAGCAAGTTATTTTGGTTTTGTTCACACAAGGAAAATAAGCACTTCCTAAGCCAATATTTCGAATTGCATGAGAGGGAAAATAGATGGCTTAGTGAGGTACCCACAAAGGAGGGAAAATGGAGGGAAACAAGCTCCATGAAATCTATAAAAGGAAGACAACAATCCTCATTTCATCATTCTCGGATTATTGAATTTGATTTTGTTGCTTGAGCGGTTTAGCCGGCTCACTCGTTGTTTAGCAAGAGCTTTCCAAGAGGAGAAATCACCATTTCTTCAGAGAACTTCGATTGCCACCCTAGAGAGGTTCATCCATTTTAATCCAAAGGATATTTGTAGAGAGATTTATAGCATTTGTATTCAGTTCACCCCAACAATGCGTATTTATGGAGGACACAGTAGTGTATCTAGTGTGGCCATTGCAACATTCTTCTAAAGGGCTATTGTTTGCTGGGTGAAATAAGGGAAGCATTGGTGGAGTTGATTTATACCTTTCTGAAGTGTTTGAGAAGGATTTTTCTGGTGTATTGGTAGGCAGTGCGCTTCAACAGATTTGGAGGGCGTAGGGCCTTTTGGGGGTCGATTTTGGAAGGTCAAAATCAGGCCAAACCATTTCTGGGTTTTTTTGGGTTTTTGACAAGGATCCTAGATATAACGTTTCAACACTTTTTGAGCACTAGAGATGAGGTTTCTTGCAGTTCGTTGCCAGCCAATCATGTAGTTTTTGGGGACAACACAGAGCATTGGAGGAGTAGTCATTTCCGTCTTCGAGATTACTGTTTTATCGCCTGAGTCCAGTCAATATTGCCCTTGAGGTAGGCCTAGATGAATTTCTCCATATTATTGTACTTGCTCCATTTCATTAATAAAATGGCTCAATTGGTTCTCACTTCTGAAGTTTTAATAAGCGTTTGTTGATTGTTTTATTTCCTACGTCACAAATCGATTTTGTTTTCCATATCACTGTTTATTTAAGTTTGGAACATTACAGTGGTATCAGAGCATCGATCTCGGCTCAGCTTGTGGGTTTTCAATTTTTAGTTGCAGCAATTATGATTTGAGGGTTTTTCATTGAGCTGTCAAATTTATTAGAAGCCAAATCTTTTATTATTTGTGCAAATTATTAAAAGGGACATTACATAATAGGGAACAAGGAAAACTATATTGCATCCATAAATAAAGAATTGAAGAAAGAATTTGAGATGATAGATTTGGGGTACCTTCATTACTACTTAGGCATTGAAGTGACCAAACATCCAAGGTATATATTCCTCTCTCAAAAGAAGTACATTGGAGAATTATTGAACAAGTTTCGCATGGTTTAATGCAATCCTTGTCCACTCGAATGGAACAAAATTTGAAGCTCATATCTAAAGAAATTTGAGGATGCAACTAAGTATAGATAGCATGTGGGAAGTCTTACCTACTTCACTAGTACCAGACTAGATATTTCATTTGTTGTTGGAATCCTTACCAGGTTTATGCAAAAGCCTTGTGAAGGACATTAGTCTGCTATAAAACAGAGTTCTTAAGTACTTGAAAGGAACTCAAGGCTTTAGACTCAAATATTCACGGGTGGATGACTTCAACTCAATTGGATATTCTAATTCAGACTTTGATGGAGATAATGAAAATGGAGCGTCTACTTTAGGCTGTTGTGAGCCTTGGATCAGGAGTTGTCTCCTGGAAGTCACGTAAATAGTTAGTTCCAGCAAATTCCACAACATAGGCAGAAAATGTGGCAATTGCAAAAGAAACCAAGAAAATGCTTGAAAATTTGCAAGAAAAACAAGTGAAATCTACTCCTCTTCTGATCGACAATACCCAAATTCCATGATCAAAACAAACATATCAACAAAAATTATAATTTGATTCGACATCATGTAGAGGCCAAGACTATTCACCTATGACATTGTTCCATAAGTGATAAAATTGTAGACATCTTCACCAAAGAACTTGGAAGACAAAAGTTTGAAAGATTTAGAATGACGTTTTGACTCACAAACACCCCTTCAAATTAAGGGGGGGGATGTTAGACACCTAATCATCAGGGATTGGGAGAAAATGTGTAAAAATGTAAGTAGTGAAATTTGAATAGTTAGAATTGGAAGAGATCTTGAAATCTGAATCCTAAACATCACCCCTCTTCATGTACATAATGATGCTCACATTAATGCAAATTACAACTTGGGTAATCAAACATCCTGGCATGACAGTTTGATATTTCCATAGTAATTTTTCCTTATATTCCATCCTCCATGCAGTTAGTAGGCACTAGCATCCACATAGATCGTCAAAGCTATAAAAAAATATTCTTCTCCCTCCTCACCTAATTCGGCACTTCAAGGCAAGTCGCTAAGGCTAGGGCATAGGGTCGAATTTAACTAGGGTTGATGCATTGGCTTGTTTTGAGGTTGTTCTTGATAATTAGACCTTATCGCATTCAAATCTTACATTTTTCATGGTTGGAATAGCCTCCTTAGGGCTAACTTCACAAACCCTAGGTAATTCTAACCTATAAAAAAATTGATTTGCATTAAGGCTTCAACTTAGGGCTTGTTTAAGGCTTGTGGCTCCCTCTTGTTGATCATATCTTTCTTGCAATCCTTTTGTTGGTATTATATACCTAAGTGTGCCATTTTTGTATCATATCATCCAAACCCTAAGCTATAAGCCCTTCTTGTAGGTTCTTTCGAGGGTACGCTATTCCTTATCACATTGGATTGAGCCTTGTTCTTAGTCTAAGTGCCCTATTTGAGCCTATTAAAACTGTCACCTTTGAGCTATTGACTTAGAATATCTATTGGGTAACTTATATCGAAAAGCCTTCGTTGTGGTGAAATTACACTAAAGAGCAAGCACTGGAGTGCTAAGGTGACAGTGGCCTCTACCCCATTGTTGTATCTTGGTCTAGCCCTTGTCTTGTGAGTCCTCTTACAAGACCTGCTAGATTTTGAGGGAATAGGATGCCACCTAGAAAACTACTAGCAAATATCTGATAAACAAAAGTGTATGATCAATGATGGGCATACTCCAAAATATGCTCATATATATTCATCTTATATTGTAAAGTGACCATGGAATCCTGTTGCACAAATCCCCATGCAATATATGTGGTAACAAATCATTATAATGACTCCTAAAATGTATGGCAACCTCAACATGTGTGCCAATATGATGTGGGATACTCCTCAAATCATGCTAACCAATTTCACATAATATGGATCTACATAGATATAAGTGTAAAGTGGGCAATGGTTGTTAAAACAACTCCTAAAAACAAGGATGCCCTCAAAGAATGTGCATGAAAACTCAATATATATGCCTTATGACCAAATCAAATTCCTCATTGAGTGTGCTAAGGTATAGATCCATGTGCAAACAACTAACCCTCCTCAATCTAACTGTAATGCCCCACTTAATCTTATCATGCAAATTTGATTAATGTTTAAATTACCTAAAAATATTGACTTATAATTATCAAGAAATATTGGTAAAAACCTTCATTTGGGAAACAATAAATTTTATTTACTGATATAAAATTTATTATTGTTATTATTCAATTCTCAATTTGTCTTCTCAAATTTAATCTTGGATAGGATATGGTCTCCTTCCATTATTCCAATTTAAATATCCACATCTCCAAAATGTCTCTCATATTTACTTGGGAGAAGATATGGTTCTCCCCAATTAATTACCAATTTTATATTCATATCACATCCCCAAAATGTCCTGTCATATTTACTTGGGAGAAGACATGGTCCTCTCTATTTAATTACCAATTTATATATATTCATATCACATCCCCAAAATTTCCTCTCATATTTACTTGGGAAAAGACATGGTCCTCTCCAATTAATTACCAATTATATATTCATCTCTCATCCCCAAAATATTTACTTGGGAGAAGACATGGTCCTCTCCAATTAATTACCCAATTTTATATTCATATCACATCCCCAAATGTCCTCTCATGTTTATTTGAGAGAAGAGAAGTCAAATGTAAGGATGAGGGAGTAGTTATGACATTAATGAGAGGTGGTTGAGGTGGAGAGGAGAAAGGGGAGCATAAAAGGGGAAGGATGAGGGAACGGAGGGGGGAATCCTTGGATTGATTTTGGTATTGGTTTGGAGGATTTGTTTTGAGAGTAAGGTGGGGAAGGGTGAAGGGAGAGAAGAAGAGTATTGTTTATCTTGGACACACTGCATTTGGTTGGACTTGGGCTCGAAAGGTTAGGGAACCTATGGAGGTTTCCTAGGCTAGGAATACCTCCTAGTTGGCTTGGAGGTAAATCTAGTCAGTAGTCAAGAGGAGCGTTCCATCAGGATTAGCAGCTCAAGGGCATCTCCACCGTGCTATCGGTACAGGTATTCCTCGCGTAGATTACTCATATAAGTGATTGAAATGAAATGTTCACTTAAATTGTAGGAAATAGATTTTAAATGGTAAATTATCATCATATAAATGTCTTGTCAAAAAATAAATTATTGCCCTTTTATTGCATTTTAATTAGAGAATATAGATCTGGTACAAGACCCTAAGTGGGGACCTTACGCGTGGTATCAGAGCCAGGTTCAACTATTTGGGACTGTATAGACCTTATGCACTTGCTTCAACATACTAAAATTCTTTGCTAATAGAAATTTAAGAACCAACTCATGAGTAAATGCTTGTATAATTTATCTATGTATCTAATATGTACATATCAAGTTTGAATACTTTAACACACATATACAGGCATTTTCCACTTACGTTAATGTGTACTGATCACTTGGTAGCACATAGTGTGGAAAGTTACATTGTACACTTTCAGAGTATAAAGAATTGTTGCTTTGATACTTCAAACCTTTTCATCTTATAACACATCCTAGGAAATCATGGAAGTAGCTTGGAGAAAATCCTACTTGCAAAGCTGCTAATGATGATTAATAATCAGAGACCTTATTTACATTGAAGCACTGGCCTGCTCATCAAATTTGATCACAGAACCTCTGGTTCTCGGCCTAACGGGCAATTCTATATTTCAAAACCATCGAAAAACTATTAAGCATTGAATTCCATTCTTCCTTTTCATATAAGAATGTGCTCTACCCTAAAACATTATAGCAAAAAAAAAAACTACAGTCAATTCCCTTGAAGATATTTTTCTCCTTATCCTGCGTAACTAGGCTGATCCCATTCTGGAAGCGGTCAAAGACTACTTCTGTCTCTTTGTCCAAACGGAAGTCCTTCTTGTTGAAGATTGTTAAATTGCTTATGGTTGCATTAAGAACAAATAGTAGCATATCTTCTTGTTCTGTCTGCTCAAAACTACCCATACCTTCAAAGTCCAGCATGACATAAATGTGTTTCTCTGCTGCTCTCACGGTCATCCACACTCCATAGGTACACCTTCCACCTGCCACCTCCAAAAGAGACCCTGACAAGTGGTTTAACAAATAATATTTCCTATTGCTTTGTTTACCCATGGATGGTATGACCATAATCTCGCCCTCCCAGTTACTAAGAACTATTTCATAAATGCCAAAATTTATCAAATTTGTTAGAGATAAATTGTCTGTATAACTCAGTTCTGGTGGCATCTGAAACCCATCCTTGAGAGCAAGCAGACCATTTTTTTCTGCTCTGGCTATTTGGATAGGAACAAGGCACGCAAGCTTGTGAATCCATGTTCCCATAGCCTTGGTTGCCAAGCCTGTTAGATGAACTGAATACCCAGATATCCATGGTTCAAATATTTTCACATCAATTCGAATCTTTGTATTTGAGAAATATTTACCTTTTTCCTTCTCCAGTTTTTGAAGAAGAGTTCTCAAGGAATTCTTAAAGGCATCCTCATTACTTTTTGTATCAATTCCTTTGGTGCTTAATATTACATTGATAAAAACAATCTTCTTATCTTCAGAGAAGAGTGCGGGACTAGTGGCAAACTTATCAAAAATATGGTATATGTACTCTAATTGGGGACAAGATCCAGAAATTCTTCTTTCTTCGGGCACTTGAACTACCTTGTTTTCTGTACTTTCTATTGCTTGCAATTGGACAACTTCCTTTGCTTAAATAGTTTTCAATATGTGGGAAGAAATGCTATGAGGAATTGATGCAATGAAGAAAACAAGATGACTTTGTGATCCAAAATTTACAATCTTCACTTGAAGCTCTACCAAATCTATGACTCTTTTGCTTAGGGGAATGGTCCTCAAGTAGCTCATGACATCAGCGAAGACGTATATCTCCACCACGACAGAAAAGTCAATAGCTTATACTACTTCCTAATTGTTGTTTGAATTGCCAAAGACAAATAAAAATGATCCATCCACAGAAACAAGAGCTACTAAAACAAGTGAAGGAAGAATTGGTAGCCTAGGTTTCATCATCGATTGTTGATGGAGTTCCACCACCCTAACCCTGTTTGTATCATCAATCAGGATCAATTCCCTTTTACCCAGTATCAGAGCATCCAGGTTACGGTTCCCATGCCAAAAATTTATGGAGATCCACATCTACCCTTGTCCAATCTAATTTGTGGAATAATCATCAAACTTGTGTACTGCAACCTTAGAGGTTAGCTTATCATATAGGGCTACAAATCGAGTACCTTCCTCAAAAGAAAATAAATCGTAACCCCTCATGAATCTTCGAATAGGATTTATGCCATCTAACCTTGAAGCCATGCACGAGTAGCTAAAACATACAAGCATGGATCAACCAAATTCTGAATGAACACCAACAAGTGCCCGAACTTGAGGGCCACCAATTACAGTATTCGTTCTATCTCAGGGTCAAAGGTAACTAAATCAAATTGATTAGTGCACGTAGGAGTGATTCGATACTCGACATTTCGGCTTAACTCCTCCAAATCATTTTTCCTTGGCATCAACTCAAAAATCTTCCATGCAATGCTTGGTTTCTCAATTCTTTCAATTGAAACCTTCAGAACAACCTATTCATAATAAGTATACCAAATACTCTGAACTTCGCAGGCCTCGATGGACTTGCAAACAGGTTTTCCTGTGATCACCGACATGTCCCGCTTCATTTCTGAAAGGAATGCGTCTTCCTCTCTATGCAATTTTTCCTGTTACAAATTTACAGTTTCTTTGCCTTTAGATTCAAACTTCTTTTGAAGATTACTCCACAACTCTTTCCAAACCATGGCTTCAATGTTTTTTTTTACGAATTCTTCTCTGGATGTCTTATAAAGATGTGAAATTAGTGTTCTGACCTGTTTATGAGATATTAGTGTGACCCACGCCGCTTGATCAAGAAGAGCTCCAACAATTGACTCGAATTCTTTGAAAAGCTTGAAAATACCATCTGGTAGTTTGTTTTCAACACTCTTTAAGTTCTTTGTTGTCAAAATCTTTTCAATGAGAGACTTTTCAACTGAAGGCATATGTTCGTAACTAGCTTCTTTGGTAACCAGGAATGCTACAAAACCGATGCTTCTACCCAAAAACTGCAATTTCTTAGGAATCAGAGTCTCCACCAAATGCAAACCAAGGACCATATTCATATGAGATAGGACTAGATGGCAAGGGAATCCCCATTTGACCTGGCATACAACTCGATGGGTGGTTAGTCCTCTTTGGATGATAATATCTGCAAGTTGCACCAAATTCACACTCTCTTGTTCTCAAATAATGTTGACACTCTGGCTGGCCGGGTCATTCAGGGAACACATCTCTCTTTGTGACAACTTGCAGACCAATTAGATCTTTAGTTTGTGTATTCATGAAACTCACTCCAATGGGAAGTTTTCCTTTTGAAGATGACAAGGTATTTGGAGAACCATGATTATCCATGTTCCACCCTCGTATTGGTGGCATGCCTTGAGGAGGAGACAGATTCATAGCATGCATGTTAATTGTATGTTCCTGCAAGTGAGAACCCAGAATATGGGGAGTTCTCAGTGAAGGCCTTGACAGATGCCCCGGTAAATATGGCATCTCAAATGATGATTCCGAAGAAGATCTTGTAGTTGCATCTATTGGAAAACTTGATACAGGGGAAGCCATTCCTTCCTCTATAGGCTCTAGAAGATTGAATTTGCATGCAACCCCATATTTTAAAGAACCTATACACATATAAAATGGACACTCTTTCTCCCCTGACGAATGGGAAGGCCCAAAAAATTAAATTGTGCCTGTCCTGAGGATCTCGCTTTATCATTGCAATGTTTGAATTTGCATGATGTCCCAAACCTTACAGGTTCCTTTCAAGTAAAACCGGCATTCAAGTTGTCCAACCTTCTCAGGTGGATCACAGGTTTGAGGAACTTGTTTCCGATTGGGAGGATGGTTGAAGTGGCAATTCAAACCAAACGCACAGCTGCCTATACGGTTATAAAATGCGTAGTCATCAACACCTGGCCACTCCAGGTAAGGCCCTTAAAAGGCTTCCGACAAATTAGAAGAATCTCTTGCTTGTAATGGCATTTGCATTGCTTCATTGAAGTTCTAGGTTGCATACATTACTTCAAGTTGAAACAACCAATTCGGATCAAAGGCTGGTTTGTTTGAAACCTCCGAGCCCATTCTATCTGCTCTGTTGCTAGGGGTCCTCAGATACAATCCCAACTGCAATGGATTTAGGGTAGTAAATCGTTGTGTATAGATTATTCATATTGTAAGGCACCCTAACACTTGTACAATCTGAATTGACACCTAGCTATAAATTTGTATGTTTCATGACCCTCTAACTCACACGATTGTGTCAATTTTCCTTACATATACTTTCCTCCTCACTTTTGTTTTGCCTTTATTCATATATGTCTTTTCACATTAACTTTGAATATGCCTAAACATAAACACAAAGATATAGAACTTTTGTGTACTTTTCTTCTTAATATAGAAAGTTTATTGGCAGCAGTACATTCAATAAGATTGTGAGACCAACTACTGAATCTAGGAGCCAACAATTATTAGTTGAGTACAAAAAATGTAAAATGGAGGATAAATCAGCCATATATATATATATATATATATATATAATATATATATATATATACACAATTGGAGACAAGAGTATTAATGATAATGTATAAATTACAACTTGGAATGTAATTATTGCGATAAGAAAAGATAAACCCAACATGGAACAAGAAAAGACACTACTTCTAATATAAACTTCCCTTATCTGAAAAATATCAAAAGGCATTCAAACAAGAAAGAAAAGAATTCCTCCCTAAAATAAGGGTGGTATACTTAAGCTGATATGTCTTTTTCTCATTGTGAAATTGGAAGGTGTTTTGGTATGCACCATAGTATCTCTGCAATCATGCTGCTAGGTTGGCCAAGTAAGAGGCCAATAGAGTCTATAGGAATTAGGTCACGTTGTCAAAATCTACAATGTCGTAAAATATTCCATGGGAAAAGTTACATTGCAAACTATATCTACCCTAGTTGGTTGATCCATTCATCATCCTAAACCATCCAGGGTTGTCGTAACATACCTGGCTGCTTTCCTTGGCTAGCAGGACACCCACTCTTAAAGTATTTTCTTTATAAATGTTGTAGCTATGTCCAGAGCTTCTAACAGCTACCCTCAGAGTTTATATGCAAAAACTAAATGTGGAATAATTAGGCATATACAATTCCTATGATGAACAACTCAATTGGTTTAGCCATATCATTTCGTATGCAATAAAGTCCACATAATATCATAAACATTCATACAACATAAATCCATTTACTCAAGAAAAATACCCAAGTTCCCTACAAAAGTAGCATGCATGTAATTTTCTTTTACCTGTACTAATAATTTGTGTCTTACTTAGGGATAGCCAATTTTCCTATGTCACATATTTGTTTAGCCAGAGAAAAGAAGACATACATTTCTTGTCTTTTCACTCATTCTTCTACTTTCTACTCTGCCCCCTCTTATGGGATTTTGTTGTGAGCTTCATCATACCTGGCTTTTAGTATAGGCCACAACCTTCCCTGAATCTCTAGGTGTTTTGCCGTGTGGAGTACTGTATGTTATTTTCCTTGTGATGCTATTTTCTTCCATGGCTATCCCAGGGGATTGAGGGTTGATTACAGGTTCATTAGATGCATATCACTTGCTCATAAAAGATTCCAATGGCGTTGAATGATGTGTCACCAGTAGGTGATCTTTTCAATTCATGAGATTTTCAATGAGAATCTCTTCTATAATACCTCCGACTCCTATCCTCATGATTGGAATCATACCTGTTCTGTAACTGTTTTTGCATATTTGTCAAAATGTGGAGTGTCAGTGTTGTGGTTCTGTTATGTTCTTCCTGAGCTTTTATAGCTTCTCAATAAGCCAGCCTACAGAGTCACTGACTGTACATGTCTTACCAATAACAATAAGCATCCATTTCCTCTTTTACTAGTTGTTTCAATTGTTTTTAAAAGACCAAAAAAAAAGAAAAAAAAAGCTAGAAACATGCCCTTCCCCATTACTTCCAAACTAAGATTCCTCAACCCATATATGAAAACGGATGGCCTTCTTATCACCGTGAATATGAGAAGCCATATCATAATCACCAAGGTTGCTATGTGCTGTGATTCTCTACTTCTTCTTATTCCTACAAAATAAGAAATCTTCTGTGTCTAAAACATAAGAGACATTAGATGTATTGCATGTTATCTTACACTCCAATCCATTAACCACTCGAACACCCTTCATTGACTTGCAGGTTGATGTGTACTCATCATCACATTCATATTTGCGCTTGTTCTTGCAAGGAAAACATTATGGATTTCCTTGGTATCAATTGGCAACTACCCTTTGAGCTAGCCCCTTCAATTTAACAAAAAAAAAAAAAAAAAAAAAAAAAAAACTCTTCATGAGTTTTATAAGTCACACTTGATGAAGGATTTATATATAAAAATGATATAAAGCTTGTGAATGGCATTCATCTCCCTAGCCTTTTGGCATCTGTTATTACATTAGTTGCTTTATTAGTCTAATCCATATCATTTTTTTTCACAATATTGAATAAAGAGTTATTCCTTTTTAAATCAAGTTTGAGTGCTAGATGGTGTTTGTTCAACCCTAACAAAGCATGTTGCACATGGAGTATTGATTTTTTTTGCATATCTTGTTACCTAAGGCGCTTATATAAGTGACTATCAATTACCATCTTCTTTATACCAAGCTTGCAATTGAAGGATTATTAGATGGAGCTTAATGATTTTATTGAGGGAAGTCATGGTTTCTGCTTACATGCTCCTTGACACTTCCCTCGTGACATTGTTGATCACCTCGGGTGAGTGTTGAGGTGTCTTAAGGAAAGTTGTTCTTATGCGCACTTACCCAGTGTCATTGCCCCCGAAATCATATAGCCATGGCGGTTTGTTACTATGACTTATTATGGATATCCCATGTTAGATAATGCACATTATGTCCGTGGTTGGCATCATCATTTCTTATTTGGAGGCTTGCATCTAGTACATATGGTGTTTGAAATGCGATTGAGGGCCTTGCATAACATTGCTAAACATTTATTTACCCTTAGCACAATTATGATGAGGGATATCCATCATCTAAGAGTTTCCTTAAATATTGCTGGTTAGTTATTGTTCCTTGACATAGTGAATTAGTTATTGGGCATGTTTGCAGGTGTTCATAGGGTTTCACTTGGATTATTATTTCATGATTTTGATTGGTGAGCCTTGAAGTAGTGTGCCCCCCTTTGTTTCATAATTGATGTCCCTTTTGGTGGATGTCTTGATGACATTGAAAAGTGGTTGTGGTTTGTTAGAAGAATGTCAATGGATATTTATAGTTTGGCTATGATATGACATGTGAGTAGTTATTTTCTTAACAGAGGAAATCAATCCCCTTATTTGGCATCTTCTCATGCATTTGGAGGCATTCAGACCTTGCTTGGGTGCTCTTCTACATTGACACCCATGGTTTTGGTCACTTGGTATGTTATTTCACATTGTATCATATAGTTTCTCTTGGTTTGGGAAGATCCTTTATTACTATATTGAGAAGTGTCCTAGCCTCATTACACAATCTCTTAGGGTGAACTATTTATCATATTCCTTGGACGAGAGGTATTGGTACATGTACATTTAACCACTTTGGCACATTGATTGAGGACTCCCCCACTTCCTTGAGGAGGTTATAACAACTTAATGGACAACAATGGCACATGTTCTATGAGATTACTATTATGGCCAATTCGGTTGATCCCGAGAGATAATTCCCTAACATCTTTATACTATTTTCATTTGGAGGAGTTACGTTGTTGTCTACAAGCTCTAATTACCTTAGCATATTCTTTGAAGTCACTCCACTTGTAAAGGTGGTCATGACCATTAATTGCAAAAATATTATTTTTGGATTAATCTTGAAAGATGAGTTGCTCTCTTCTTGGAGAAACAACCTTAACCTATTCTATTTTGGCCCTGTATTTGGTATTTCTAGGTGGCTAACTACCTTGTCTAAGAGACTGCTCCCATTTTGGCTTGAGTATTTATAGGTGAAGTTATCTAGCTACATGGGTTACCGACAAAGATCATTTGGATAGGGACTCTCACTTTACATAGACATTCTGGACAAGTTTGCAGTTAGTGTTGGGGACTTAATTAAACCTTAGCACTGCATATTGTCTATAAATCATTAGATGGATTAGGTAGTGATGATGGAAATGTTTGATGTATGACCTGATGTATAACTTGCATGGTGATGATTTATCTAGTGCATGACTTGTCACAGCTATTGTTGTTTCATGTATGGATTAAGTGGATATGATTTATATAATGAATAACTTAGGGAAATTATGATTTATTTCCAGTATGAACTACAAAATTGACGTGTGGATACTAGACTTAATAACATTATGTTTAAGATCACTCATCTATATATATTTTGTTGTTATTGATGAACCTCATAAATAGGTAATTATATGGGCTAATTTTACCTCCTAACCTAGTCAAATCAACCATTCTCTTAGCTTATTGTATGATTTTCTGATTATATTTATGCTTATGGAGTGAGTTGAGTTAGTTATGATGTCGTGTGGTCTAACATGTGTTTAATGCATATTATTGATGAATTTTGAGGTCAAAGTCAAGGATCCAGTGGAAAAATGGCAGAAATAACTCGAAGTGGACAAAGGAGAGGACTTATAGGAAGGAATCCCCCTCATTTATTATCCTCACTTCGAATTCCCCTTCCTTCAGCTCAGAGTACAAGCAGCCAAATCATGCACTAGAAGGTAGCCGAGCAAGTGGAGGATGACTGATGATTATCTCGAGTTTTGGGAGCCAAGCCTCACTGATTTTAAGGAAGTTGTTAGTAGCTTCATTTGTATAAGTAGATAGGCCTAGGGCCTCACTAGGGTTGGATTTTTGTTGGATTTTTTCTTATGTAAACTATTCTGAAACTTCGAGTTTATTTTTGTGACAATTTCATGTAATCTTGTTATTGTTTTGATAATAAAGATGGAATCCTTTTTGAGCTAGCACTGAGTGACCTCAGAGGGCTGAAGCTCTTAGGTTAGGGCCCAAACCAAGTAGCCAAGCTCCTCTTTCCTTGTATTTGTATGTTTTATTTCAGTTGTAGATTAGTTTTCTGTTAGATGTATTTCTCTTATGGTTAAGAATAGGTTGCTTTTGATGATTCAGTAGTTTGCTGTTAGATGTATTTCTCTTATGGTTAAGAATAGGTTTCTTTTGATGATTCAATAGTTTGTTTCCATTTGTGCTTTCTATAGCAGGTTAAACAGTGATCAACAAAGACTCAAAAGGCTAGCAACAGTGCCTTGGCCTCTATTCCTCCCTTTGGGACCATGATTTGAGGCAAAGACCCTCTTGCTGCTCCAAAAACAAAGATTTTCCTCATTCATAGGACTTCTAGTGTTTACAACTTTTTAGTAGATTAATAGTCCAGTTTTTCTTTCCTTCAGATCTTCTTCATCATGCTCACTTCCTGATTTGCAATAGTCTTCTTTCATGTTTTCCTTTCTTGCAGCATTTCTCAACATTTCCTTTCCTAGATCATAGTTTAGACTATTTTGATGCAAAACTTTGATTTTCTAGATGCACCCATTTCATTGCTTGCTTGATCTTATTGGTTGACTGTCAGTTCCTTTGCAGCAGATCTCTTCTAGCAGTAGGCCAGCTTATCAACCATCACATCCTCCATCTGATCCATGCCCTACAGGTCGCCCAAACCTCACCTCAATTCTGCCTTAGTTTTCTGCATTTTCCATAGAACTTCTTCCTCTCTCCTTGAGTAAATCCAATCATCTTCCTCTCTGCCAGTAATTCATGGTAGAACTTAGGCACCCTAACACCTCATTCCAACCTTCATCCACCTTTTCCATCCACTCTCACACCCTCAAAACAATGAAAACTGCTCTTGGCCTCCTCCTGTAGTGGCCCTGTTTTCCTCCTGTAGATTTCCTGTGTCCTCTTGTAGATTTTCCTGTAGGCTTTCTTTTGAAGGCCGAGTGTGAAAAAACCCTCCAGAAAGCCACCTAAGGCCACCTAAGGCCTCCTAGGACCCATCCACACCATCCTACATCCTCTAAATTCCCAAAGCCACCCACCAACACCACCTATTCACTGCCACATTCACCCACAATAAACTACATGCATGTCAAATTCACATAAAAATACATAATCCAAAAAGATGTTTTTTGTTTATTTACTTCCAGAAATAGTCTAGTTAGATGTTGTTTACTTCCTTAAGTAGGTAATAGCATTCCTTTCATAGTTTTCATATTGCTTTCTGCAAAAGTAGGATTACTTGGTTAGTTAGGGTTTACTAGGTTTGCTTTACATTTCAGTCTTTCTCCTTTCTGCAATTAGAGTAGTATCTATAGAAGTAATATTTCTCTCCTTTCATCACATATAGAGCTTCTTCTGAAATCCATGAAATTTGACTTGAGCTCCTAGTGATCTTGTGTCAACTGACCAAGTGACAACCTGCAATGAAAACTAGTACTTGTGCATATAGCATCGACGCTTCCAAGTTTTCTATGAACTACCGGGTTGATAAGAGTAAAGTAGGTAGCCCAGGAGTTGCAGCATTATTGCTGCAATACTGGTGCTCACCAGTTATATATATGCATGGATGAGAACTAACCTTCAGATTCGAAAGAACCGTATGATAACTAAGATCTACTCTTCCATTGGGGAAGGTCGAGACATCCAATGAGGAAAGGTATGATACACATTGTTCTAATTACATTTGGTATCTACTTGATATACACTCTTATGACATGGGTAAAATGTAAATGAAAGGTGGCAAGACTACTTGACTAGATTATTCGATGACAAGTCCAACTAGCGCTGTAGTGTGGTCCATATTAGGGTGTTGACCCTAGTCATAAGGAGGGGTGGAGGTATTTCCCATTGTGTAACCTCCAAGCCTAGAATCGTGGGAGGGCAGTGATGGACATGCTCCCCTAGACGTGTGATGACGATTTCCAGTTGCATGTTGGGGAAGTTAAGTCGATATAGTCGACGCTTCCGCCATATTGGTTTTATCAGTGGTTAGATTGGTATAGACGATGCCATAGTATATAACAACAAAGAATGGATAGGGTGGGAATGAAGTAGGTTAGGAAGGATAGGAAGATATAGATTAGTTGGAGACTCTTGATGGGAAGTGGTATCATTGCTTGACTTGTTAAATTTTACTACTATAACTCTATCTCTATTTTGTTATGCTTTCAAACTCGTTGTATCTTTTACTCTAACTTCAAGACGAATTTTTTTGAAGGAGGGGTGTATGTAATGCCCCACTTAATCTTATCATCCAAATTTTATTAATGCTTAAATTACCTGAAAATATTGACTTATGATTATCAAGAAATATTGGTAAATACCTTCGTTTGGGAAACTGTAAATTTTATTTACTGATATAAAAATTATTATTGTTATTATTCAATTCCCAACCTGTCTTCTCAAATTTAATCTTGGATAGGATATGGTCTCCTTCCATTATTCCAATTTACATATCCACATCCCCAAAATGTCCTCTCATATTTACTTGGGAGAAAATATGGTCCTCCCCAATTAATTACCAATTTTATATTCATATCACATCCCCAAAATGTCTTCTCATATTTACTTGGAAGAAGACATGGTACTCTCCAATTAATTACCAATTTATATATATTCATATCACATCCCCAAAATGTTCTCTTATATTTACTTGGGAGAAGACATGGTCCTCTCCAATTAATTACCAATTTATATATTCACCCCTTATCCCCAAAATATTTACTTGGAATAAGACATGGTCCTCTCCAATTAATTACCCAATTTTATATTCATGTCACATCCCTAAATGTCCTTTCATGTTTAATTGAGAGAAGAGAAGTCAAATATAAAGATGAAGGAGTAGTTATGACATTAACGAGAAGTGGTTGAGGTGGAGAGGAGAAGGGAGAGCACAAAAAGGGAAAGATGAGGGAAGGAAGGGATGAATCCTTGGCTTGATTTTGGTATTCGTTTGGTTGTGGTTTGAAAGATTTGTTTTGAGAGTAAGGTGGGGAAGAGAGAAGGGAGAGAATGAGAGTATTGTTTATCTTTGACACACTACATCTGGTTGGACTTGGGTTCGGAGGGCTAAGGAACCTGTGGAGGTTTCCTGGGCTAAGAATACTTTCTGATTGGCTGAAAGGTAAATCGAGTCGGTTGTCAAGAGGAGCATTTCAACAGGATTAGTAGCTCAAGGGAATCTCCACCAAGCTATCGGTACAGGTATTCCTCTATGCGTAAATTACTCATGTCAGTGATTGAAATTAAATGTTCACTATTTAAATTGTAGGAATTAGATTTTAAATAGTAAAATATCATCGTATAAATGTCTTGTCAGAAAATAAATTATTGCCCTTTTATTGCATTTTTAATTAGAGAATATAAATCTGGTAGAAGACCCTAGGTGTGGACCTTACACTAACAACGCAAAAGAGTGTATGACCTAGGAGAATATGCATGAAGGGTAGCACACTCTCCAAAAATAAGTATAAAATAACTAAAGCAATGTGCCATCCTGTGAAACCACATACCAATACCAACAACACCTCCAAAACCAAGGGAAAAACAAAGAATGTTCTCTAGAAGAATATGCATAGTGGAGTGCTCCTCAAGTAAACATTAAATCATCTGCAACCAACCATCATAGATCCCAAGGCAAACACTCTAGACTGGAGTGGTCCTCAAGCAAATATGCATTATAAAATTATCAATCAATATGAATGTTTGAGGCTGCTCAAGTAAAGCACCTACAAAGCATATCTCAACCCTCCAATTACACCAACAAACATCCCAAAGTAAGTGATATAGAAAAGAGAGCCAAAGGGTGTAGCAGCTTAGATAATCATACTCAAAACTTGAACCACTGAGTTGATGGGTCCTGTCCTTCTCTACATAGTGCACGAAGACCAATATGAATGCCAACATGCCAAGCAAACCAATGCATCATCTCAATGAGCAACCAACTCACATAATAAGCCAAACTACTGAGGGAAAGCCCTTAGTTGATGGGTTTCCCTCTCAATGCATGCAGCACAGGTAAAGATTCAATAGATGAGTAAACAAGAATGCAAGACGCTTATCAAGGCTAGTGCTCCATCAAGATAAAAAATACAAAATTCCAACATAGAAAGATGATGGCACCAAGGTGATAATTCATACACTAAAATGCGTCAAAGCACCAACCGAAACCAAAATTCTCCAAATGCAACCTACATGAGCAGGGTCTTCAAACTGGTACAATTCTAATGTTATACGAGGGGTAATAGGATCTTCATGAATAACTTCAAAAATTCTTACCCCTACACTTCCAAGTTGGAATAGTCAAATTCCACGTTATTAATCTTCAATTCCATGACACAATTTTTTTCCTGAGTCGCCAAAATTGCATCAATGGTTTAGAAACTCTGGGTTTTTTTCTTACAGTAATCACATATTGTTCAGTCAAATCGGTGCTTTATCCGAGAGCACGAGCTTCCTTAGACACCTTGGTGTTCAAGACTTCAATGATTTCAACGAATTGCGTAATAGGCAATGGGCATTTCTCTTTTTATAGGATTTATAGTACATTTAATGTGCCCCCTACTTTCTCCATTGTTTTAACTTTTAATCATACATTTTGTGGTTATAGGATGAAATTCAAGGCACGACTTTCCACCTCAAGAATTTTTTTGTGTAACTATCTAAAATCAACATTGTCTTTCATTAGATATTTAAATTTGAGTGGTAATATCAAAATGAAGGTTTGAAAAAAACTCAGAATGAAAGGAAAAGTTCATAACTGCATGTGCAAGCTTTTCAATTTATGACGTTGCAACTGATCAAACCAAAACAAGACAAAATGGCAATAGATTTCACCAACCCGCATGCTTGCAGGTAGAACCGAGAGAACCATAAAGGCAAAATCGATCACCAACATACCCTTTTCACTCACTAACGCATATCCAAACTGACGTTTTCCAAAATAAGCAACTTTAAAGAACTGTCGCAAACTCTCGTTGAAGAAATTATAGACATTAAAAAATTCTTGCCCAAGAGGACCGTGAGTGAGTAAAATAAAAAGCTCAAAAGTGCCTAATGCCAGTAAGCGTGCACTAAGTTGATACAACAACGCAAATAGCAATATTCGAATCACACCAATCTAAAACAAGACAACAACCAGAGAAGTTGGATTGTGCAAATATTAATGAAATCAAATAGAAAGGACAAAATACCTAGTTAAATAGAACTACGAGCCTCCGAGCTACAGGTTTTGAACTTTCAAATCCACATCTCAAACTGCACGAACCTTTGCATCTAAACAACCTAACACCAAATTATTGATCGTGCCAAAGTTTGTTTCCACGAAAGTTGATTCATAAGATATTTTAAAGGTTGTTATTCAGTGTAGAAACACGACCTACTAAACACAATTAATGTACTTTTGTGAAAAGAAGGATGTCGCATCAAGAGACTTTGAACAATGTTTATATTATGGCAATTGAGTGAGCAGAGAAGCTTTAACAAAATTCTTTGATGTTTTATATTTAGTTGCAGTGAGATGTGTTATAAAAAAAAACATTTTAGGGAATAAATGTAATTTTTCTGCTTCTGTTTTTATAATTTTGTTTTTTTAAGGCCCTAGTGTTGAATGCTTTTTTTACTTTCCTTTCTCCTTCTTACTCTTTCCTTTTTTTTTTTAGTTTTTGTTAAATGATCATCTTGGTGGCCATTGATTAATATAGATGGACATGGTGAAAGATTGACGACACTTTGGGCAACCATGGTGAAAGAGGCACTTTGGGGAACCTTGCATGATGACAAGATGAGCCATGGACATGTTGGGCAGCTTGCTATATTGGGTGCACCACAAGCTTTGGCAGCTAACACTAGTTAGATGCACCAAGAGAAGAAGTTTTGAAGGGAACTTAGCAAGGGAAGGAAAAATGGGGGTTAAGATAGACTAGCATAGAAAGTTTTACTAGCTTGGGTGCTTAGACTACATGTTAAGCTAAGGAGTTGGATAACCCATGCTTGGGGGGTTACAATGGACAATAGAGATGCCTTCAAGTACAAGCATATGTGGAGCACAATCACGGGATGCACATCCATCAAGAACACTTTGATGGACTTTGGCATAGTTGGACAAACTTGGGAGAACTTGGGCACACTGTCTAGTGCACTTGTTTGATGCAGATGATTGAAAAAACAAGTCACTAAAGGGAGCAAGTTGACAAATGAAACTTGAGCCCACCTTAGAGTGAAAGGGGGTTGCAAGTGCAAAGCAAGTCCCATATAAAAGGAGAAAACCTCAAAAATTCTAAGGCAATAAGTGATTGGTCATTTGGGAGTTAAAAGAAGCTCTGTGATTTTTGCTAAATTCAGGGTTAGGCACGGTGGAGCAAATTACATTGGATGAGTGGGAAGAAGAAGAAGATAAGACCTATAATAGGGAGGCTTATAGATGCCTCAAGGGCTGGATTGTGCAAGTTTATTGGGCAAGATGCAAAAGGAAAAATTGCCTTAGATTCCTTGCAAGTATGCGATTACAATTCCCTTGTTGTATATACATGAAATTCTTCATATAATAAAGTTAGAAACCTACTTTGTGTACCGCCTATACATGTGTGTGTCATGGACTATTTATGACTATTTTTTGTTATTATTCCTTACTTTTCTTTATGTTGGCTATGAGTAAATTATTGTTGGAATGTTTTAAAGGTCTAGTAGGACGTGTGCCTATTGTTGAATGAATTTAGTTGGGTATCAATCATATGCATATGATTTATTGCAACATAAGGTGAAGTTATAATCTGAATCTTAGGGGGTGTTATAATCTAAGTTCAGATGTATAAGTCATAAAGTCATGTCTTTATGTAAAAGTGATTTGATCCGAGGTGAGCCTCTGATACAAACGTGATCTGGATTTGGCTCACTTAAAAGGATTAGATTTATAGGACTGTTTTAATTGAACTTGATTGCATTTGAAGGATTGAATCCAATTTGAATTAAAACATCATTTAACTATGTATTTTCTCTCTTTATCATCATTTAATGCATCTCAACATAATTGCATAAAGTAGAAAGACATGCACAAGAAACATGAGACAAGATATCAAATACATAAGGGAAGATATCACCAAGTTGGCAATGGAGTTCACCCAATGTGGGCTACGTCTCTGGGCTCATGAATCCATAAACCACTTCATTCTCTTCTTCAAAGATAATCTCCTTTACAAAGGGCCAAATTCTCACATCCTCAAATGGAAATAGAATTCCCACAATAGTGGTAGCATTGAAAAGATGCTCCGATACACAATATGGAGAGTTGATTCTCACAAGCATGTGGCCATTTCTCTTTTACAAAGAGATGATCTCCTATGAATGGGTTGATCTCTCACAAGCATGTGGCATAAACTAGACTCTCGTACATAAAGTAGCAACAAGTCCTTTTAAATATGTCGTTCATATTCAAATCATATTCATCATCATCATACTAGTCTCGCAATTCTGAGACCAATCACTGTAAACATGACTAGTTTTTGATGAAGTGGAAAAGTGGCCTTTTATCAACACCACACTATCTTGGTTTGTGTGCAAGGTTCAAATGATAATTTTGTTGGGATGATTCTAATCTTGCTTCCTTGTTGCAGCATACAAAGATCACCAAATCTTGCAACATACATTCATGTCTTCACAATATCCAAAAAGAGACATAAACCATAAATACATAAAGTTATTTTGGTTCTCGTGTCATGGCAATCATAATGTTGCTCATAACATGTTTAACACATCACCAACACGTTCTTCTCGTCATTTTATGAATTTTGATAGTAGACTCAACAACCTTCTGGAATATGCATCCCTGTTTTGAACCTTGTGCCAAACATTAATGGCAAACATGGGCTTTTTCCATGATTCCTCAGATCTGCTACTCAAATATCCATTATGAATGTGTCATTGAATTCCTTGTAAAATTTTAATTAAAATGAGTATAAGCTCAATTAGGTTTTGACACTATCAATTATGGACCTCTTGAGAATCTATAAGGTTCCACAAAATATAGAATTTACTAAGAATATTCCTACCTCAATATTTGTTCCTAGGCAGGGTTTCGCGGGTTTGTTTCTATCCGCACATTATTGCACCATCTATCTTGGTTTTGTGCCTCCTCGTCGTTTCCTGGTTGCCTGACTCCATGCATTCGAAGGGCTTAAATAACATGGGGTCGACGGAGTTTACAAAGCACCCAGTTTGTCGCACCAGTTGTTATATAGTGTATATGGCGTTGGTGTTTGTAGGTCCCAGGGTCCAACCCATGGGCCTCCCATTTTGGTATTATGTATTAAAAAATACAACTTGGTAGCAAAGGTTAGCGAAATCATCAACTTTGGTGACTCACCAACCATATTTAACCACAACTAAAACCATTGCCAAATTTATCTATGCAATGCTAAATTTAACCACTAATTTGGTTGGTTCGCTAAATTATCCATCACTCCATTTAGAGCTGAGCCATTTTTTGTCTTTTCCCAAGTTTGATTGACTAATCTCAAGTTTCCATGTGTCAAATGAGGATTGGTCAACTTAGCATCCAGCCATGTTCGTCACCTCACCATGTTAATGTCAGCAGTATAGAGTGCCCAATCAACCTTTGACTTTTTTCTCTGTAGTTTGACCAAAATTTTGACCGACGATAAATTTTTCATACGAACTCAGATTGAGGTGGTGTTCACGTCATTGGAATCGTATTTATGAGATCTACCATTTGGTCCTGGTTTCATTGAGATTTGATAACTTCAAATTTTGGGCCTTTTTGGATCCTCTTAGATCATTCGTCCCCACTGAAGTACTTTTGGAACCCAAAAGTTTTCATGATGATATCAGACGTGTTTCTCTAATTTACAACATAACCCATATCCTTTGTTATCCACTAAATCCCAAAAATATCACTATGTTGCATATACAAGTGATGTTATACACTTCATCATTTTTGCAAGCTTTTTCCCACCTATGGAGTCTTTAAAAAGTAACATTTGATTTACAATGATGGCCACTTATCAAGTAACTCTACAAGATGATTCACCCTTTCAGTCATCAAGGTAAGCATTATCTCCTTTTCAAGTTGTTTCTATTGCTAGCCTTCTTCCTGTAGTTGGCATGCTTCATGAGTTGCTTCACTAGTTGGTTCCTTCACAGCCCTCTTATCCTACTTGGGACACAATGTTGGATGGAGTGTTCAACATGTGGTTTCCTGATGTCGACCCTTATTGCAATAACTGCAATAGCCTTTCTTCCTCCAAGTTTTCAGCCCTTCTTTTTCTTCTAATATAGAGAAGGGTCCTCATGACTTGGCTTCTTCCTTGTTGCCATAACTTTCTTGTACAACACCATTCTTTTCCAGCACTTAGCAACAACATGGTTATTAAAACCAAAAAATGTACATGATTTTCTATGCCATAAATTTTTATCATCATTACCAATTTGCTTGTAATCAAAATGAATATTAGAATATTGAGACTTTTTATATCTTACTTGGTTGTCTCTAGTGCAAGCCTGGAGAGGAGAGATTGCCTTATATCTTCATTTGAAATTCTCACTATCACTGGAATGTTGTGATGTCCTCTCAATATCCTGCACTGGCTCAGACTTATTGCTTGAATACTCTATTGTCTCTATGGGTTTGGAGCCTCCTCTGGCTTCCTCTCTAACATAGCCCAATCCTACATATCGAGGTATTTCCACCGCTTGGATGGGATTCAAAATGCCCTAGCAGTTATCTCCAAGGCCTCCTCCTCCATATCCCATTTCCTCTAGTAACTTCAAACCAATGCTTGTAGTGTGCTTTTCAAAAACACCAAAATCATCATCATGAAATGAAGTCAAAATCATCATCATGAAATGAAGTAATTGCACAAGGAGAATTATTTACCTCCCTTCATGTATGTGACACTTGGCCCTCTTGTAGGAGTTTTACCAATTCCTACTCTTGCCATGCTTTGGACGATCTTGAAGTTGAAGCTTCTAAGAAACCACCTTGGTTACCTGGTACATAAGAGGTATCATTAAATGTGCATACATTCATTTCTTCATAACAGGAACCATGATTGATATACCTATCATGGCCACCAGTTTTCCTGACCTAGGAGGAAATTTTTTCCTCCTCTGTAGTGAAACATTTTCCAACTTGTTCATCCACAAATTGCTTCAACATGAGTCTCAACTTATGCTTCCCATCCTCTACTTCTTGCAACATCCTCTTCAATTAAAAATTCTCTGCTAGAATGCATTGGTTGATCAATTCGAGCTCTTGAAGCCTTGCTTGTTTCAATCCTTTGCCCATCTTTGATTCAACACCTACAATATTTTCTCAATCCCACTCTAATACCAAACTTGATCTGATCCTAGGTGAGCCTCTGATAAGAACTTGATCTAGATTTAGCTCACTTAAAAAGGATTAGATTTATAGGACCACTTTAATTGAACTTGATTGCATTTGAAGGCTTGAATCCAATTTGAATTAAAACATCATTTAATTGTTCTTTTTCTCTCTTTATCATCGCTTAATGCATCTCAACATAATTGTGGAAAGTAGAAATACATGCATAAGAAACATGAGAAAATATATCAAATACATAAGGGAAGATATCACTAAGTTGGTAGCAAAGTTCACTCGGTGTGGGCTATGCCTCCGGGTTCATGAATCCATGAAACACTTCATTCTCTTTTTAAAAAATACTCTCCTTTACAAACGATCGAATTTACATACCCTCAAGTGGCAATATAATTCCCACAATAGTGGCAGTATCAAAGATATGCTCTTATACACAATACCAACAGTTAATTCTCACAAGCATGTGGCCATGTCTCTCTTACAAAAAGATGATCTCCTTTGAATGTGTTTATCTCTCACAAGCATGTGGCATAAACTAGACTCTCTCAATAAAGTGGAAATAGGTCCTCTTGAATCTATTGTTCAAACTAAAATCATACTCATCATCATCATACTAGTCTCATAATTTTGAGACCAGTAACTGTAAACATGACTACTCTATGAGAAGGTGTCAAAGTAGCCTTTTCTCAGCACCCCATTGTCTTGGTTTGTGCAAGGCTCAAATGATAATTTCTCTATAACGATTTTAATCTTGCTGCGACATACAAAGATTACCAATATTGCAACATGGATTCATCTCTTCACAATATCCAAAAAAAGACAAAAACCATAAATACATAAAGCTTATTTTGGTTCTCATGCCAAGGCGATCACAATGTTGCTCATAACATGGCTAACACTTCACCAACACTTTATTCTCGCCATTCTGTGATTTTTTACACTAGACTCGACCCTCTTTTGGAAAGTGCATCGCTGCCTCAAAACTTGTTCCAAACATTAACGGAAAACATGGGATTTTTCCATGAGCCCTCATATCTACTGCTCAAATCTCCATTTTGACTGCATTGTTGAATTCCTTGCAAAATTTTGAGTAAAATTATTATAAACTCAATTAATTCTGACACTCTCAATTATGGGCCTCTTGAGAATTTCCAAGATTCCACAACAAATAGAATACTTTGAGAATATTCCTAGGAATATTCCTTGAAATATACAATAGAATATTCTGCAAAATATTCCTACCTCCATATCTATGCCTGGTTGGGCTTCCGTAGGTCTGGTTCCACCCACACACTGTTTGATGATCTCTCCTAGTTTCTTTCCTCCTCGTTGTGTCATGGTTTCACCATTTCATGCATTTGAAGGTATTAAATAGCACGAGGTCGATAAGGTTTACAAAGCGCCAAGCAGGGCACATCATTTGTCATGTCATGTATAGGGCGTTGGTGATTGGGAGGTCCCAGGGTCAAGCCCACCGACCTCTTGTTTTGGTATTACGTTATTACAAATACAGCTTGGCAGCAGAGTTTGGTGGAATGACTAAATTTGGTGGCCTTCTAACTATATTTAACCACAACTAAAATCATTGTCAAATGTATCTGTGCATCGCTAAATTTAAACACTAGTTTGGCCTGTTTGCCAACTTTATCCATCACTAGCTCCATCTAGAGCTTAACCATTTTTTGTCTTTGTGCAAGTTCAATTGTCCAATACCAAGGTGCCATGTCTCAAATGAGGACTGGTCCACTTGGCATCCAATCATTTCCACCAACTCACCATGTTGATGTTAGCAATACATAGTGCCTAGTTAACCTTTGACTTTTTTCTACATAGTTTAACCAAAAATTTGACCAATGATAACTTTGTCATGCGAACTCGGATTGAGGTGTTGTTTTCTCCATTGCAATCATCTTGCAGATATCTAACACTTGGTCTTATTTTTGCTAAGATTTGAGGACTTCAAATTTTGGACCTTTTAAGATCCCCCTAGATCAAGAAGGGAACTTGATAGATATGAAACTAATAGAGTAAACCCTAGTTAAATTTGACTCCATCAAAAAAGAAACCTTATAATAATCCAATAGGAAGAGAGTGAAAATCAAGGAGAGTTCCAAAAATTGGCCTCATTGCATGTAATGGTTCTTCTTAATGGAATTCTTCTTCTTCCTCATCTCTTTCTCCCCCCCCTCTCTCTCCATATTTTTGTAATGTATTTAGTTCTTGCATTTTATCATGTTCTTGTGATAAATTTTATTGGAATATCTGTATGTTTTCTCTCCTCCTCTCTTGGCATTTAGGCCTTCTGGATCTTAGCCCCCAAGATCTGTATCAATGGTTTCAAAGCAAGTTATGACTCCATGGGAATGAGGGTCTGAAGCATATTTTAGTTTCAAAATTTTGCAACAATTTCCAACCTCATTTTGGCTCTTTTGGAGTCCATTTGCTTGGCCATACAATGTAAGTATCACAATCGGTTCACAAGCATTATAGGGTTTTCTACCCTCGATTCTTCATTCACCATTGCAAGAGCATTCTTACTTGGATTTACTACATCCGTTGGTTTGTAACACAGAGATTCCATGACCTTAAAGCAACCCATGTTGCTCTACAAACCCTTGCCATCATTTTTGGCCTTATGCACTCAGTATTCTCACATTCAATGTTATTGTAGATTTATACAAACATGCCATAGCTTGAAAAATTTATATGCAACACATAGAAGCTTGGATGATCTCATTGCATTCATTTCTCAACTTGTCCATAACAATATGGCCACCATAGAAGCACAATAATGGATGGAATACATGGCAACAATCTTCAACAAACTTCATGTAGGTGCCACAACCTCTATAGAGAGCTTTATAGGGTGCACAATAGCTCATTTTAAATTATTTTACATTAGGTCAAATGGATTTTTTATGGAATTTGATTTGGCTTCCCAGTTTGACAGATATCATTGATTCAAGTCACACATGTCTATAGAGCAGTGTGGTCATGTGTACCTTAAGTTTCAAAAATTATTTTCTCACTCCACATATCATTACTCAACAAGTATCATATATCAATGGAAAGATATCTTCAATAACTCAAATGGGTTTTTGACAAAATATGATTTAATCACTTGTAGTAAAAGTTATTAGCAAAGTTGCAACAAGAGGTCTAATGCTAGAAAAAATGTTATGAAACCAGCTCAAGAAAAGATAGAAAAGATAGATCAACGCCTTAGAATTCAGCCTCTTCGAGGGGGAAACCTCCTTTACATAAATGAACAATTCTTTGATGATTCAAATGACAAAACCTCCTTTCTATATATAGGAGTCTAAGGAGTCACAATATAACATAGCCGACTTAACAATAATAATATAAAGCCACAAAAATAACAATAGAGAGATTCTATGGGGCACAGTAATAACAATATGGGGACAATAGGGGCAACAACAATATTAATAAGGGTACAACTACAATAGTAATGGGTAATCACTAGTATTATAGGACCCAACATGCCCTTCTCCTTAAAAAAGTGTTGTCCTCAACGCTTGAGTAGTTCTGGATGCTTCTGTATAAAATTCTCATCCTCCCATGTAGAATCTTCAGCGGATAAGTTCTTCCACTTAAAACAATGTAAACTCTGAAACGAGAACTATAAACTCAAAACGAGAACTCTGGCAAAAAACCCCGTAAAAACATCAAAAACAGTGCTAAAAACGAAAAGTGTTGGTGCTGGAATAACACCTTTTTTTTCTAGGGTAAATTTTCAACATGTTTTAAAAATGGCGGTGAAAACAAATTTTTTGTGCAAAAATTGTCCAAAAAAACACTTTCAAAACGAAGTGTTGATGTTCGAATAACATTTTTTTTTTCAATGGTAAATTTTGTGCAAAAGACACCTTCAAAACTAAAAGTGTTGAAGCTAGGATAACAAAAAATTTTCAAGGGTAAAATTTCAACATTTTGAAATAATGGCGTAAAATATTTTATCATGACCTTGAAAAACATTAAAAAAAAAAAAAAATGAAAACATAAA
>APFE030626083.1:265188-293333 GCA_000404065.3 Pinus taeda
ATATAAAGCTACAAAAATAACAATAGAGGGATTCTATGGGGCACAGTAATAACAATATGGGGACAATAGGGGCACAACAATATTAATAAGGGGTACAAATACAATAGTAATGGGGTAATCACTAGTATTATAGGGACCCAACAAAAAATTTAAAAAAAGGTTGTGGTTTTGGTTCATCCACAGACCCACGATAATGAGTAAACCACACAAAACCCTTCTCCAAGATTTTCAATGCTAATTTAGTTATGGGTTATCCACAAACCCATGGTTATGGATTAACCACACAAAACCCTTCTCTTCGTCGACACTTGGCACATTATAATCATGATGTTTATGGGTCATCCACAAACCCAATATTATGAGTTAACCACATAAAATCCTTCTCTTCATTGGCTCATGGCATATTATAATCATTATGGTACATTAAACATAATGCGTTCCCTCTTTTTTTAGCATTTTGAATGACAGGGACCATCATTTTCTATGGGGGAAGGATTGATCTAAATCTTTAGGGGGTTATAGTCTAAGTTAGGATGTATAAGTCGTAAAGTCATATTTTTTTATGTAAAAGGGAACTTGTAGATATGTAACTCACAAAGTAAATCCGTGTTAAAGTTGACTCTATCAAAAAAGATACCTTATAAGAAGGAAATAGGAAAAGAGTGAAGGTCAAGAAGGAGATGTCCCAAGATTGGCCTCATTACATGTAATGGTTTTTCTTAATGGTACTATTCTTCTTCTTTAATTCTCACTCTCTTTCTCTCTTCATATTTTTGTGAAGTATTTGGTTCTTGAATTTTTATAAATGTTCTTGTGATCAGTTTTATGGTAGATCAATATATTTTCTCTCCTCTCATGACATTCAAGCCTCTTGGATTTTAGCCCCCAATATCTAGATCAAGTTATAGGCATACCTTAAGTGAAGAGGCATAGTCTGATTATAGTAGGCGAGAACTGGCCAAGTCAATATGAGTAACACAATGCAGTGCCACATGATGTTAGATGGAAAAACAAACTTTAAAGGAACTCAAGTTTCCAAAGTAAACTTCAAACAAATTATAGGTCCATAATAGATGCGCTTTGTCTTTCTTCCTATGGTCTTTACATTTTGTATTTTTCACACTCCCATGAACCAACTCTAATTTTTAATGGACATTATATTTAAATTAAATTAAGGCAGGCAACAAAGTTTGAGAAGGAATTTAGGTTCTCTTCTATGAAGTTCATATATATAAGCTATAGAGTTTAAATAATGTTTAAAATGATATCTTATATGAACTATAATTAACCCACATGGGGCTTCACTAGGAGAGAAATACCATACCATGTGCGTTCATATTGGGGGATATATGTTGAGGAAAAATGGCATAATATATTGAGCATATAAAGGGTCAAAGGATTTTTATATTGGAAGGTGTAAAAAATGGAGCTCAAAATTAATGAATAGTATAAAGGGGTATTAAAAATGTTAATGAAAAATGGATACCTACAATATCTATTGAAATTAAGGGTTTTTTAAATTGGGATAATGTATTGGGTTCATATTGGTAGAGGGTTAAATAATGTGATTTTTAGAGGTATTTTCCAATATACAGTCAAATTAATGGTATTATTTAGTATGTCATGAAAACATGTGATATGTCAGAGGTTCATTGAGTGAAGCCCCCATGAATTAACTTAACCTAAAAAGAATTAAGTGGAGACTAAAGGTCTATCATATCTTTAATTTTACCCATATCAACTTTGAACCTTTCCTTACATACAACACAATCCATACTAATTATTAGATATAAATTCCATGATATTAAAGACATCCAATTTTCAAAAATTAAGAAAAGTTCTTTTTTTAACTAAGCATTATAACGATTTCAACTAATTATTTGTAGAAGCTTATTAATCACTTATTTAAGAGGTCAAATGTTAATGGGGCTATATAATACTTCAGTTTCACCAACTCACTTATCTTCTTGTGACCAGAGATATTTTGATTTATTTAATTATTTTTAATATTTTCTTTGTTATTGAAACTATAATTATTATTATATCAAAAACTTTTAAGTCAACGCTTTTAAAGTGAAACCATCAAGATAAAGTCATCACCACTGTAAGACTCTCAATAAAATATAAAATAAACAACGCTGCCAAATAATAATAATATGCAAATAATATATATATATATAAATTTAAAGGTACTTTCCCTTTTTATTGATGGGAATGAGTAAATCTTTTATACTTGTTTTTTTTTTTTCCTCTGGAAAAATCCATAATTTTTCATTATATTGGAAAAATTACATATTGTAGATGCTTCATGCATATGTTGTTGTCACTGTAAACAGTGTTCCTTTTTGGATAATTTCATATAAGGTGTTGTCTTATCCATCTTTCAGATATGCCTCCCAGGGCAATCTGTTATATTTCTCTGTAATGCAGACTGTAAAAAAACTGTATACATTTTGCCTTTCTAGGCTTTTCTGTGTCTTTTCATAATATAAGCATATATGTTTTATCAAAAAAGAGCAATATTTACATAAAACAAAAATTATCTTCCAGAATTTAGTGACCAGGTGTGTGCTGATAGATCTGATCTATGTATGGCCGATGGAAATATTTGTATTCATTTTGACCATGCACCTCTGCTATCTCCTATAATCCTCTGTTCATCAGCACAGCCTCCTTAGATAATTTATCATCATTGCAGTTATGTTCCCTATAAATGTGTGAGAAAGAGATGTTGTTAAAAGTTCCTTTGAATACAAATACTTCATTTAAGATGTGCTGAGTGTGTGTATGTGACAATCAGATATGCCATTGAACCAATTGATTGCAATTTTTGAATACCCGAAGATATTTATGCTTGCGCAGTGGTGGCTCAGAGAAAAATGTAGTAAATGTCGTAGTGTAATGAGCTCTGCATAATTGTTTGTTCCTGTACCCAGACCCATTTTTACTTTGTAGTAATGATGTTCGTTTATGTGGATGATGAACCCTCCCCCGCAACCCTGTTGGTTTGCAGCTCCATCGAAGAAATCCCATAGGGTATTTAAGTCGATGTTGGGGGGTGGATGAGGATGGAGCTCTTTAGGAGGCGAGGGGTTTGGGAGTTCCCTATGAGCAACAATAATCCCGGCCTCGATCATAGGCTAGTGTGTAGGTCTGTTGTCAAATATAAGGCGATTCCGGGCTTTCCAGATATGCCAATTTACGAGAATCGGGGGGTTTATACTCTTCGATCCTTTTTGTCTCTTTTCCCATGCTTCCCATGCATCATTCAAGTCCATTCCCTCCCAACTTCCAGCGAATGTGATTGAATTAGAGAGAGATCGCCACAGATCTTGTATAGCTCTACATCGCAGGAATAGATGCTCTGTGGATTTTGATGCTCCTTTGCACAGTACGCACTGAGTTGGTCCATATTGTGCTCGATGCATAAGATGCTCCCCTGTAGGTACTCTGTTCCTCAGTATACACCAGAAAAATAATTTTGATCTTGGCGATGCTGAGAGCTTCCAAATGTTGTGCCACCATGTCGAGATAATATCTAGTTTTTTATGAATGTTTAGGAAAATATAACTGGCCTTAGGAGTGTATTTTCCACTCTCCACTTGGCTCCATATAAGTTCATCCGGACCCTCTCTGATTCTGATGTGAGATTTGATTAGAGCCTCTCTGAAGTTCTGCCATTCCTGGTGCCATCTGTGTGGGAGGTTCAATTGATGTGCCGTCCTCCATGCCTAATAAAAGATCCCTGAATTTTCCTGGTCTGCGATTTGTGCAAAAACTGTTATATCACGGGAGTGTAGATACCTAACCAGGTCTTATGATAGGATATGCCTTCCTCCGCTGCCAATCCAAGGGTCCATCCCTATTCGAGCCAAGGATTCGTCGCTGATTCTCCAAACCAGGTTGTCCCTGATCAGGGGTAAAGAGTAAAGCAATGCCTTCCATACGGATGATATACCTGCTCTTTGCCACCTAGGGAGCCTTACCCATTCCAATATATCAAGGGGCCATATGTATTTATGGTATGATAGACGAAACCACAAGTTCTGGCTGGTTAGCAGAGACAAGCTCATTTTCGATGCTAGTGCTTTTGCAAATAATGTAAGGTCTTTTAGGCCCCAACCCCCCACCTCTTTGGGAGTGCGATCATTTTCCAGCCAATCCATGCAAAGATGCGTTTGTCTTGGCTTCCTGCCTAGAGATATTTGTTACAAATTTGTTGTAGTCGAGCAAGAATATGTCTGGGAATCTAGGCAAGTGCCATCCAAAAAACTAGGGTTGCTTCTAGTACAGATTTGATAAGTACTAAACGCCCAGCTCTGGAGAGGTATCTGTGACTCCAACAGGTAAGCCTTTTCTCCAGTTTGTTGACGAGTCAGACCCAATCTGCTATTCTTTGACACAAGGGCTTTAACCAGAACCCCAGGTATTTAAGTCCTTTGTCCATAGGGTGAATAATGTAGGGGAAGGCCTGATGAGCGAACTGTGATTCGTCTACAGAGGTACGAGCAAAAGTGATAGTGGATTTTTGCTGATTTACAATCATGCCAGTGGCCTTCAAGAAAAGTTGGAGAATTCGGGAGAAATATAGTGAGTTTCTGATGCTGCCATCCAGCAATATAAGGACATCATCCACAAATAATAGATGTGTGAGATAAAAATCATTAGTGATCTTGAGACCACTGAGAGATCCCTCTCTTTTTGTAGAGATGATTAATCGACTCAGTCCCTCCATAACAATAAGGAATAGAAGAGGGGATAGGGTACATCCTTGTCGGAGTCCCCTTTCAAAGTGGAAGAAATGGGAGGCTGATCCATTTATGAGGATACTGTAAGAGGGGGAGGTGACACAAGCCATGATCCAGTTGATGAGGGGTAAAGGGAAACCCAGATGGATGAGGAGCATTTTAATGTAAAGCCAGCTGACCCGATCAAATGCTTTAGAGAGGTCAATCTTGAGAAGGATGCTTTTGTGATGTTTGGACCAAATGGAGTGGATTGCTTCTTGGGCAGAACCAATGGCTTCATGGATCTGTCTATCTTCCAGAAACGCAAATTGCTGAGGAACAATGTGCTGAGAAAGGATGGGTCTGAGTCGATTGGCTATAATCTTGGAGATGATCTTGTAGAGACAATTACACAAAGATATAGGGCGATAGTCATCGAATGAGGATGGGGAATCAGTCTTGTGAATGAGGGCAATGAAAGTTGAGTTGATAGCATGATATATGCAACCAGATGATCTGCTTTCCTCCACCACCCTCAGCAGGTCCTGACCCAGTAGATCATAAAAGTCTAGGTAGAATTCTATTGTCTAGTCATCCGGGCTAGGGCTTTTGTCTTTCTTGAACTTCTTTAAAGTGCTCTCCAGTTCCCCCATGGTGACAGGAGCCATAAGGTCTTCAGTCTCCTCCACATTTACATATCTGGGGAAGTGATTTGCCACATTGATGATTTCTGCCAGGTTTGTGCCTGGTGGACTTCTGTAAATTCTCCTGAAGTGAGATGTGCCGAGTTGGGAGAGCTTGTTGAAAGAGTCTGCAAGGCCCCCTTCTGGGAGAGGGAGATTCCAAATAGTGTTTGAAACTTTCCTTCCCTTAGCATAATTTTGAAAGAACTTTTAGTTTTCATCACCAACTTTTAGCCAAATTGCTCTGCTTCTCAGTCTTTGAGATTCCTCCCTTAATCTTAGGATATTTTCTTTTTGTTTTTCTAGCTCTATCAAGCGCGACTTTTCTTCACCCGAGGTGAAACCCAAGTTCCGGTCATCAAGTAGGGAGCATAACTCAGCTTCAATGTGGGTGAGCTGGGCAGATTCTTTTCTGTTCTTTTCCTTTGCCCAATTGATAGCTAGATGCTTCAGCATGGTGAGATTTTTGCAAAAACCTTTTGCCAGAGATGCCTCTCTGTCGATGGGATGTGTCTTCCAAAAATCAGTAACAAAATTCATGAAGCCCTGGTCTTGTAACCAGGTATGGTTAAATTTGAAAGGGACTTTTGGTTTCTGGTGAGGTCCAAGAATTTCTAGGTATATGGGGGAGTGATTAGATATACCCCCTCAACCAACCCATTGCTTATAATGTTGAAGATGTTGTAGCAGAGGACCCTTCAACAAAAATCTATCTAGTCTGCGGGCTAATGCGGCTATGCCCACCCTCCTGTTCCTCCAAGTGGGCATGGGCTTCTGCATGGGGACATCTATAAAGTTTTTCTACTCCAGAATGTTATTCATGAACTCAGTAATGGCATCCACCTGTGCCGAAGATCCCTAGGATTCACTGAAACCCAATGAAAAGTTTAGGTCCCCACCCAGAATGGTGTGATCCTCGGCCAATAATGAAAGGTTTAAGAGATGCCTCCAAAATGTCTCCCTCTGGTGGTAGGGTCCATAAATATTCACAATACGGAGGGTTTTATCGAGCTCCTCAGAGAAAGAGTTGATTCCCATGAATCCATATCCTCCCTAGGATGTATCTACCCTAATAGTTCTAGGGTTGTAACCAATGGCCAAACCCCCTGATCACCCGATAGCATCCATCACCAAAAACTTCCACCTTGGTGCCAGAGCTTTTAAAGATAGAGATATATTCTTGGCCGAACCAAGAGTCTCTTGAAGCAAGATAATATCAGGCTGTTCTACCTCAAAGAGTCTCTGGAGGGCTAGTTTTTTAGGGGCACTAGCCAAACCCCTGCAATTAAATGATAAGCATTTCATGGGGGAACGCTTCTCGGGGTTGATTTTTCTCTAAGGACCCCTTCAAGAATGGATTTTCGACTAGATGCGACCTCCACCCCAGCTCGCCTGATTTCTTTTGAAAGTTTAGTCTTTCTACCTCTGGTGATCATAGGTCTTGGGCCCGGATATACAATACCTAACCCAACCTGGCTTCCTGATAAGTCCGGAGAGTGTGTGCGAGGACGAAGAGCATAAGGGTGGGAGGAGGACTTCCTGAAGGATGACTGCGAGGTGGATGAGGAAGAGAGAGAAATGGATGGCTGAACAATAGTTACAAAGGGGGCGGGGACGACATGATGCAATGTGCTGAAGTGAGATGTGCATTTGATACAACCATATTTGAGGAGATACCAAGCAAAATGGAAGAAGGGGTAAGAGAGGTACCCAAGGCCTGTGCGGCTTCTGCTGCAGCCCGAGCCTTGGTCATCGATGGAGAGGGTGATCCAAATCCCTTCGTCCTTGATTTTTTTGGAGTAGCATGTGGAGTAGCTTGAGCCGCCGGTGAGGACCCCTGAGGTGGACGCGATATAACCAGGGAAACCCCTCTAGATGGGATGGGAGTGACCTTGGGGGAGTCCTCTGGTTTTTTTTTGAGCGGGCAATCCTTGAACAGGTGTCCCACCTGATGGCACCAATTGCATCGAAATGAAATGCCTTCATAATCGATAATCTGAGTTCTGCTGTATTTTCCCCACTGTAGGGTGATCTTTTCCTCCAGTCTGTCTCGAGTATCCAAGTGAACCAACACACGATCCAGGGTACGCTTCTTTGATTCTACAAACGTGCGATCATGGTCCAGGTAGGTGCCCAATGTGTTTCCAATCCTGATGAGTGCATCCTCACTCCAATATTGAAGTGGTAACCCCGACAGTCGAACCCACAAGGGTCCTGCTCCAATCTGTTCGCGCTCTAGGTAAAATAGGGAACTCCACCTCTTGAGCAGAACCGGTGCCATTTCGATATGCCAGTACTTTTTTAGTACCAGATCCGTGTATACTTCCTTTGGGAAGTGGAGAGAGAATCATCCACAGGGGAGGACATGAACATCAGGCAATTCTTTGAGCAGGGCACCCCAGATCTCCTTTACCCATTGCGTCAGCCTATTTGTGGAGTATGCACGTCCTCGCACATGTCCAACCAACACCATTCGTGCCATGACCGCCGCTTCCCCAATAGCTGTTGTCTCTCCAAACCTGATGGTAATATCCTTTGCTGTTGCCTTGATACACCTAGATTTTCTCTTTTTGGTACGAGGAGCCGAAGGGTGATCAACAATAGGGTTTTGGACCCCTTAGGAGAGATGGATTTTGCAGGTTTTACGTTTACCACCGGGGTTTCGAAGAATCCGGAAGGCCGAATCCCAGATACAGGGAGGGTTTGTGATCCTACCACAGGGGTATCCACCGGGGGGGTCGAGAGAACAGTGGAGAGTGGCGGGTGCAGATCGAAGGATAACATATGAGGAGTATAGGTAGATAGGATGTGAAGAGTACCTGGAGACAGAGGAGGAGCTTCCAGACCCGGTGAGTCAACAGGAAACGGCTCAGAGACGGAGGGGGCAGAGTTATAACCGGGCAGAGTGACTACGGGTGAGGTGTCCTGCGAGATGGGGTCCATGTCTGGCGGAGGTTCAGAAACCGACGCAGAGAAATTAGGGTTATCGAATATAATTTGATCCGCGAATGGATCCGCAGAATAATCCACGAGGTCAGTCTCCATATGACCCTCCATAATGGCCAGCAGGAATGTAGCGGACAACGACGGGAGAAACGTCAAAGATAGCGACGCCGACGAAAACACAAACAGTGGAACAGAGCTACCTGTACCCAGCAAAACGGCCCGCGGAAATTACAGGAAACCCTAACTTGCTACTCGAAACCGGCGCGCTCCATCCCGTCCTCGTATCACCATCTAAGATTGTTCATCATCAATCGTTCTTTTATACTTGTTATATGTAGTCCTTGCATTATAATAATGTTTTCTCACACGTTAATCATAGCCATTTCGATGAAAGCTAAAGAAAATTTTGTATGTAAATAAAAGAATTCAAGAGCAATATATACTTTTTATAAACAATCTCCATTAAAAAATCTTTCCAATATCAATATCAAGTGTTGTTAATAGTAAACAATATGTTTTTAGAGGAACACTCAAGTGTTGTAAATAGTAAACAATATGTTTTTATAGGAACACTCGGACAGGTTTAATTAAAATTTTGGAAAAAAACATTGATTCCAAAAGCATCATTTTGTAAGCAAAATATTCTCCTTTTATTACAAAAGTGGTTTTAGCTTTATCATAGTAACCTTGTTAGAAAATTCAAATAGCTTAATCATAATAACTTTATTTGAGAATTGAAAATTTCACATATATCCTTTTTTAAGGGTCTTTTTCAATTACATCATAATCTGATTTTATTTGAGAATTCAAAATTTCACCACATCTTCTTCTTCTTCTTCTTTTTTTCTTTTTTTTCTTTTTCAGTTACATGATAATTTGATGTAATTGGACAAGTCCATTCAAATTGGTTATAATTCATAATTCATGTGGTTACTATCTTTATATTTTTGAATTTTGTTTTAGTCTTATATTAAAGCTTATAGTATTTTTTGTTTAATTTTTATTCACAAGTTTTACCATACATTTTTATAGGTCTTGAATAGTTAAAATTTTAATATTTGTTTTACTACTTTTACAGATTTTATATACATTATATTTTTTTAACATTTGTACTTTCTAATTTCACATAATTTTAGTTGTGATTTCATCATGGTCAAATATTCAATTAAATAATGATAAATTTTAGGTAATATTTAGTTTATTTATAAATATTTTATTATTAATGAAAATTACCATTTCTTAAGCAGCATCATATAAAGAAAGTTATTTTTGTTAATTAGTTATATTATTTTTATTAAATGATTATTATTCTATTAATATCCCTTCAAACAAATTTGGTTTTTCAAAAATTTATTAAGTTCTTTTGATCACAAAGAGAAACCAACTCTGGGAGGTTAGACATGTTCCCTCATACATACACGTGTAACCTCTATACCAATTCAAATTTGAACTTTTGTTGTTCCTACGACACTACCTCATCCCAACTACAAAGACTTATATTTATCTTTAATATATGATTTTTTCACAATTTTACATTATATTATTATCTTGAATAATATAAACACAAATGATTTAGTACAATCTCTCCTTTGCAACATCCTTCCCTTATGTCTTCATAGATACTCATTATTATAGTGTTATTTCCACTATTTTCTTAACCTTTTTTTAAAACCACCTTCCTAACTATGTTCATCACCACTTCAATTACTTTCACACTTGATCATTATGTTAACTATGATTCTATAGCTACTAAATGTTTTCCTAATTCTTTTTAGGAAGACAAATCACAAAAACAAATATTTAGATATATTGAAGTGAAAATTCTATGAACAACACCATCATGAATGAGAGATTTTCTTATTGAAATGATAGGAACGAGATATTAGCTAGGAGGAGAATGGAGTCGACGAATTGTTCTAGGGTTTTGTATATTTCTGTTTTGTATCTGGACATCGTAGCTAATCAAAATACTACAAAATGGGTCATGGGAAGGAGGATTAAACACATCCTTACTTTTAATGGTAGATTGATCGATGCGTTGGTGCAATTCTTTGCATGCACTGATATGATAAGCAAAGGGTTCATATGAACCATCTATGCAATAGATCACACGAGTTATGTGAGGATGGATGGCTAGGTTTTTCTGACCGACATCGAATCAATCCTGAAGGTGAAGACAAATCGATGAAAAATGAATATAAAATCTTCAGCGATGTATTTCCTAAGGGGCGACATGTATGGGATAACCTTTCAACATTATCTCATGTTTTCATGTATGCAACATATCGAGGCTCCATTGCCTGCACTTTTTTTGGGATTGGATTCTTATCATGGAAAGATGACCCCCTTGGAGCACAGGGCTTGAGCCACAACCTTTTTGCATGTGCTGAAGAATATTAGGTCATCATAGGTGGCTATCACGATCCTTTTTTCCTCAAATTGAAGGACTGCAAAAGGAAAACCCATATCTGAAGGATTTGACTATACAGTGGATGTAAAACAACAGATAGAGAAATGAACTAGTATACCTTTGTCGATGCAACATCTATTACATGAAGAGAAGTAGCTATTAGATTTCTTTATGCTCCATGGATATGTCATCTCAAAAAATTTCATGATCATCATGCTTGTGAGGCTCTGTGGTAGAGCTATATGCATCAGGAAACCATAAGGCTTAGGATCTTACGAGGAAGATGTTGGCTCTGAAAACCATATTGGAACCATTTATTTCAAGGATGCAGTGAAAGGAAAGGCTCACATCCCATCAAATCATACCCAAAACTTTCCAAGACCCTTCCTAGTATAAAAAATGGAAAAAGCCTCAGCTATAGACAAAAAAACCATAGAGGTAAAATCATATTTTTTTATCTACAAACTAAGGCATTAATATGCAGGTTTAATAGATTTTGGTCAAGGCCTAGAGAATTATATCAATAGATGTTTTCTCTTGGACACAAAATTTTGATCTCTACTTATTTTCAAAGGGATTCTTCATAGTTTAATTTGACACACAAGAATAAATGGAAAAAGTTATAAACAAAGGGCCATGGCTTTGGGGCAAAGCTAGCTTTTCATTACCCCATGGTTCCCAATATTTGATGCTACAAGCATGGTGGTAACAAAAATGCAAGTATGAGTGAGGTTACCAAATATCCCTCTTCCCTTCTGGCATCATCAAGCCTTAGAGGATAATGGAAATACTCTAGGTAAATTAAAAAAAATGGACTTGGACAAAACAACAAAAGGTATCTTTACATTTTCTAGAATATGTATAGAGATAGAAATTAACAAAGGTCTACCTGATCATATTCATTTAACACATGAAATTTTTTAGTGGACTTAGGTTTTAGATTATAAGAATACAACATTTAGGTGTCGAACTTGTTTTCAAATAGGACATCTACATAACACTTGCCCACAGGAATAAAATACCCCAAAAAGAAAAAAAAGAGACAAGCCTCTAAGCCAAGGGGTTTGCAGATTCCTAACACTTTTGAAGACAAAGAAGAAGAGACCATTAAAAATACCCCAAATATAGATTCTTAGACGCAACCTGGTAGCCAAGCAAATGGAGGAGTTGGGGATCAATCAGGAACCATGACTCATGGCCAAAAGGGAATTGAATTGGCAGAGATCATAAAAATAGAGCAACATAAAGCATAAACACCCACAAAAAAGGAATTGGGGAGTATAAAGAGATCCCATCTATCAGAGAGCTCGGACTAAAAAAAAAGAAGTCTCCCTGTGGTAATATGGGAAAAAACTAGCAATAATAACATCTTCTCCCTACCAAGGAGTCTGGAAAAATGTAGAAAAAAAGAAAGGCGAAAAGGGGAAGCTAAGTGACTATTATCACACTTAGTCCCAACAAAAGTATATAATTTTTTTATTTTATTTTTATTGTGCATTAGCCGAAAGGCTGACATGACTAAATACTTACCAAAATTTGTAGAATTTAATTTTGTTCCTTGTTTTCAGGTTGAATAAAATTACGATTTTTTCCTTGGAAAAAAGGGTGATGAATGATATTATGGCATTTTTTGAAGAATTAAAAGAAAATAATAATGATCCGCAATGTGAAAACTTTGATAAGTACCTTGATAACAATATTTTTCTCAAAATTATTTCCATTCAATTTATTTAACATTTAAATTGAATACCAAGAAAGCATTTTTCGCTTCGTTAACAAAATTTATGGAGAAAAATAAACTCACTAAACTTATCATGGATAATGATGGATAATGACAATCATGAAAATTCGGTATGGAAATAATGTGACTTATCATAATTGCCTACTATGCCACATATCCATCCATGTACAACCTAGTTAGTTGCAACATCAACACAAATAAAATAATGTGTAATGCCAAGTGTTGTGTTGTTTTTTCCATTAAAAATTACAATGACATAGTATAATGCAATGACATTTTATTTTTTGTGACTTTCTCTGTGGGATTTGATTTGATCATAAACTTATTTATGATGGATATCAAATATATTGGTTGCAAAAGTATTCAAGGTATTAATTTATTATTATTATTATTATGTATAGAAATGTTTTTTTTTTGCTAAAAATAGAAATGAAGAATATAGGTGTAATGTTGTTGAGCACCCACTAGAAGTTAGAATATTTACTACACATGTTTGTTATGTTGCATAGATAAAGTTCAAGTATATAATAATATAGACTTTGCCACAACATCACTTGGGGATTCAAGCATGTACTATCAATTTATATGACACCACTAGAGTTATTATGACTTGTTCATCAAAGTTTGTTATCTAAGCTATAATTAATACCCAAAGATTGGGACTACCCATGATTATGTATATTTAGAATTACTAGTCTATTGAGGCACTTATTGCTCACCACAATAAAATATTACTTATGCACACCCCCACCTCCCCCCCCCCCCGCCCCCCCCAATCTCTCTATAAAAAATAACATAGTTTACCACTTCAAATGACATCCAATTTTTTTTAAACATGAGATCCTCCCAAAATATGACCACACATATGAAATCAATATTCCTAGAAAGAACATCAACATAAACTAGAAATAGGCATTCTAGGGACTAAAATTAAATACTTTCGGGAGGAAGAGGTATACTTTCCTTAGTATCACATTTAATGACCATGAGAGATCTTGAAACTAATCCATAGCTTTCATAGATAACTCAACTACAAGTGAGTTGTTCTCTTACATGGTTTATCAAAAAGTGATTGCTTGGAAGAGTCCTACATTAACATATTGTGATTTGTAAATATTCCCTTCATCCATGCTAATACTAGATATGAATCCCCAAATATTTGAAGCTTCCTTGGACCTTTTTCTATGCCCACCTAAGAAAAATATATATTGCTTTGAGTTCTTCCCTAATGTTTGAGCCTCATCCCAACCCACAATAAAAAAAAATCCACTAAGTTTCTTATATAAACATAACTTCCCTATCTCCATGATCAGTTAGATTCCCTTGAGATACTCCGCCAAGAAAATCCTAAGGGATTGATTTCTCTAACACAAAAGCCTTCATCTTACATTGGTTTATAGATTTAAAAGCTTGCTTGATAATGATGTAAATATTTTGGATTTTATAGAATTCGTAGAAGGGAGAGAAGAGCATGCATTTGAAGATCCATGGAGCCACTGGAGGAAGGGACTAATCATTTCTCAAAACTATTTCATCCATATAATACATGAATTGAAGATTTTGTTTGTTGGCATGGCTCCATAATTTATAAAGTGCTGCCATGTACTTAGCTAAAACAAAAGGGCTTCTTTGGTTCTTCCCAATCCCCTAATTTTCCCTTCAAGTTAGGACCCCCATATTCTCTAGTCATGTCAATCTTACTGGTTAGGGACACCATTAGGAGGTCCACATTACGACTTATAGCTGTGACTTATGATTCTAGCCATGTGGCCCTCTCCTCTATCGAATCTCATGGGCTATCATAAACTGATTCATCAACCATGGCTAGGGTTTTATGACTTTTTACTTAAATTGATTCAATCTCCTACAATTTCCAACAAAATACTCAAATAAACTTGCTTTGATACCAATATGATCTGTAAATTGTCATGGATATTCCACTAGACGGTTCTTCGCAACAAATCTATTAAAATTAACAAAACATTATAATATGAAGGGTTAATTCTTTTTATATTTCACAATTGTTATTGTTATTTATTATTTATGCATGTGGTAGATATTATGTGGAAAATAGAGAACATGTAAATACAGTCACTCGCAAACCATAATGAACACCGATATATACTATAGGATATACTAATAGGATAAAACTTAGCTAGAAGGTAAGGTTTCTCTACTCTCCTTCATATGAAATTTAAATGATGCAAGTCTAAAGGAGAAGACACTCCCTATGGAGTCATCTAAGACCTATGGTCCATGGGTTACTACATAACACAAAAACCATTTTTTATGATCCCCCTCTATCCACACTCAACCACTCTACTCTAATATTGAACAAATGGCAAAAAAATAGGATTGAACCCCTTTTCCTCGTAGTGGCCTAGTTATAACATAGCGTGATATCTAGCTAGGGGTTAGATTTGACCCATTTAACCTTAAACATGAGTTAGAACTCGACCATTCTATTTTATTCTTAATAACATCCACATGGATAGCCCCTTTTCCATGAGTAATAGGGGATAACATGGCATCCTTTCAAATTATGGTCATTAGTCATGATAGGTCAACTTTCGGGAGGAATAACTTTTGCATCCAAACTCTAATTAACATATTTATTACACTATTGGAAAGGTATCTAAGTGTAGAATAACATCATGAGGCCTAGAGATCAAGTGAGAAAGAGTTACTCCCTAAAAAACATCATTTAAGACCTTGTATTGGCCCCATAAGGTTTCAGACCCCAATAAGTCAAACAAGGTACTGCCAATAAAACTACTTTGTTAAGTTGATTCCTTTAATTTTTCCACTATAAAAGCATCAAGATGGATGAAATTATATAGTGATCTAATCTAAATCATTTTTCTTCTATGTTACTAATCATTCACTCAACCTTCCTAGGTTTGGAGTTTTCCAAGCAACAAGGTCGATTCCTAATTGCAATTTCTTTTCTCTTCCAAGTCTAATGGATGAATCTGTTCCTATCCTTAAATGGATGAATGCATTTTATTTTTTGAGATATTATAAAATTTTATTTGAATATAAATATATATTTTTTCCAAAAAGGGTTCCTCAAACAACTCCCAAGAGTTCATGTCTAGTGCGATATTTTGCCTTTGAGTTTTAAGCTTAAGATTGCAAGGGTGTAACTCTTTCACCCCCATGATTCTAAATGTAATTATGTTTTAAATTTATATGCAAATGTGTTCCATGATTACTTTCATCCATCTAAATGTTTAATTGTTTTACTTACATTTATGTTGGAAATTGATAATATTCAATTTTATTCATGTTTGTATGAATGTTAAACCAATTTATTGTGAATATTTAAGGCCCGATCTTATCTCAAGTGCTTTATTTCCTGTATTTATTTAATTTGATCTTATTTGTTAAAGAGGAGTGCCAACTCTATAAAAAAATTTTTGGGGGGGTGTGGGGGGAAGTTACTCCCTCAAATGTTATATTTGAAGTTTGATCAATCCCAATGATCAACAACTACCTATGTCTACTTACAAATAACTTGTCAAACATGGGTTTAGGGTTGTTACAGGATATGTCATACTAGTATCAGTCATACATAATGGATCACCATCCATTTTCATTCATATTCCTACATAAACCATTCAGATGGGATGAGGAACAACCATTCAAGGTTTACGCCATCATAGGGTAGTGCATGTATGCATTTGTCATTAACAAGGTCTATGTATTCCTCCTTTCCATGTAAATATGAAATCCCATTCACTCAACATGAAGTTTCAACTTTAGGCATGCATTTTTCTCAATATCCTATTTTCATGTAATTTCATAAGGTCAACATCCAATTACCAACACATGGCATGCATTTTTCTTCATAGGTAATGGATTTTTCATCATGCTTCATTCTTTATTTGTAGGACATACATTTTTCACAATGGGGTTTGCATAATTTATCTGAAGGATTGGATGTTTTGTAAGTTTATATATTCCTGGTATCATCATACCAATTTCACTGTGGGACACACATTTCCCTCAAGCTTGCATGCATTTTAACAAGGCCAATTTAACAATTTGACCTCTTTGTTTCACAAGGTAGCTATTAACCTCTGTGCACAAGACCTTTTAACCTTTATGTACATAGCCTTATGTTCTTCCAAGCGAATGTGAGAGAGATTTTTACTTAAAGGTTCCAGGTAAAGCAAGTTGGTCATACATTGTTAGATATGATATAAGAGGGAGGCTTGTAAAGTATGATGTAGTAAAAGAAGATGATGTTGAAGAAGAATATGATGCAAAGGAGCATGTAGTTGTGTTAGACAAATAAGTATAAGAACTTGAGCTAGATACAAATGGCAATGTTCTAGATAATGACATTGATGATGCAATTATTGAAAATGACATTGATGATGATGTTGTTTTGGCTAGTAATTTCAATGTCGATTATGAATCTAATGATAGAAGTGTGGAGTTGGCCGAAGCAGAAGATCAATGATATCAAATTGTTGAAATGTAGGAGGTAATGATTATATATTGTCTATGCTTTATTTTCTTTAGAGTATTTTCTTATATGGTTTAGTATCTTTTGTGTAGTTTCATGCCATTTTGTATGTATCATTGGTTGGTTAGAAGTCACTGACCTTGATTTCTTTCATAATACACCAACCATTAACCTCCTAACCCATATTAATCTTGTGTTGATTTATTTTAACCAATAGCGAATTTTTGATAATCTAGTACAATTTTTTAACCTTCTACCCACTAACCTTGGAAAATTTATAACCTTCTACCCTCATTCATCACAAGAACCATGTGTTTTCTCTAAAACCACTAACCAATCCCTAAATGGAATCTTTGAGCTACAAGTATCATATTGTATCCATTACAAGGTTTAACACAAAGAATATTTGTTGTGGTTCTAGACATGATTTAGGGTGAGGGGTTAGGGGGTTAGTGGGGTTTAATAATAAGGGGGTTATATATCACTATATAACACATATTATATTTATATAAATATAAGATATATTACAAACAAATAAAATAATTAAATAAAAAATAAGATTCAAATAAAAAACCACTCGCGCCACAACACCAACCAAATAAACTCACTCCCAACCCTATTAACCCCTACATTATTGACCCCACCTATTAGTACAAAGAGTGTGTGGAGGATGAACCCATTAATATTTGCATTAGATTGACCCCCCCCCTAAGCAGACCTTTCCAAGGAGAGAATGACTCCATTTGCTTGTGCAAGGAGGGATCGACCCTAAAGTATCTTCGATATGTATTCTACACAATCCCTTGTCATATTGCTCAATTTTCAAGGTAGACAATTCCGCCTCACTCATATGTTTCAAAACTAGAAAATGTGAGAATATACATATGTAACAACAACAATAAAAAGTTAATTTGGGGTTAAGGGTGAGAGATATTGATTGGTTAAGAGTTACACGCATGAAATAATAAGTATCATTATAAATATAGCTTTGAAATTCTTTATAGTGACCTGAGGCTAGGTTACATGCATAAATTGATATGGAAAATAACGATTCCCAATTTTTACTTGTAAACTAGTTGAACAAGCATGTAAGCTATTGAAAGCCATGCTTGAATGTTATTTTGGTAATTAGTTATATGTTTGGTTTGAGGATATGAAAAGGGTAATTAATAATCTATTAGGGTTTTTATAGTTGTGTAAAAACCCTAACCTGGAGTTGTTTGTGACATGTGCTTTCTATGTTTTTTTTCAAGTATGTTTGATATAGTTCATGTTTCATTTGATAGATGAACGGTACCACAATTTGAATATTGTGGTTGTGAAGTGCTATTGTATATAAACATACCCAATAGGATATTTATGCATATGATACAATCTCATGTATTGTCTTTGTGACCTTTGATTGACAAGTCTCATTTGGATAAATTTTTCACCTTTCCAACCCAATGCAAAATTTGACTAATTATTTAATACTTGCCAATTTTTATACCAGTTGAATTTGTTGTAATTGTTGGGCCTACAAGATACACATCTCTATCTAGATTCTAGGCCTAATCCCATCATGGTTTAGGGATTAATTTTGTCCTTGATGCATACTTATACACCACAATAACTTTTTTCACCTTTGGTTGTTACTATTATCATAGTTGTCAACCTATTCCCTTTTGGACTTGTTGTAGTGAAATTACAACATTCCCATTTTAACTTATTATTTCATAATAATAATGGGAACCATTTTCATAAATTTTGGACAAATCGCCTTATAATATTTTCTTTTGGTTAAGTGTCCGACAATTTGGCGAGATTTTTGTTTTATTTGGATTTCTATCATGCTTGCTTCATTGCGTTCGATTTCTCGCTAGCTTTCCATCAATTCTCATTTCATCTCATTTGGGTGCATGCTTTGCAAATGGTGCTTATCCGAAGTTCGGTGGTTTTTACTATTTGGGATAAAAAATGTACAAAATGTATATTGTTTTCATCTTTGTAAAATAATTACTTTCAAATTGTAAATGTTGATTTTGTATTAAATTTGATTAATTTTTATTTTATTTTGATAATGATCATACAAAATCGTTGCAGCCAAAATTGTAAAACAATTAAAATTATGTATTTGCAAATCTTAGAAGTTTATTTCAAATCCCATTTTAAATAATAAATTATGAAATCCAAAATCCCGATTTTACAAAATAGTTGTAATTTTTGTAACCTCATGACTTTTATTATACAGTGGTTATAATTTATGGAGAGAAAGACCCACTCCACATTTCCCTTTTCTCCTACTCACTCCTCTCACCTTCGTCTTACTCACCTCTTATTGCTCCTCAACACTTATCATTTCAGAACTTCTATTTTACTTAGGGAGTTGTCTATAATGCGACTTTTTGGAGATTCCAGTGACGGAATCTAGCGGAAGCAATTGAGGTTAAATCTTGATTTGTTGCAGTTAAAATGGTTTTTTAACTGTATATTTGGATTCAGTGCCCTGAAAAACCCCTGGGACGCTTTGATTGTGCAGAAACTAGCTATCAAACTTGTGACTCCAATAAATTGCTGCCGGATTTTGACCAGAAAAACCCATCAGAAAAGCTTTCAAAAAGTCGCATTATAGACAACTACTTTAATTAGTCCCCGGACCTTATTCATCTTCCAAAATCTTATCACTCCTGAAAACCTTATCTCTCCTCCCCATATCGGGCCCTTTCCCGAAACTCCATATTTATTTCTCCGAGGTGACACCCTTATACCTCCCTCCCCTCTTTACATTTCAGAGATCCCCCATTTCGTAACTTATTTTTTATGGGACCCCAAAATCTATACCTCCGATGACCCGATACTCCCTCACCATCTTTCATATATGGACATTACATTTATTGAGGTCTAATTAAAAGCCTCCCCGAAATATTATACCTCTTACATTCTATTAACATTTCACTTTGTATTAAAAGAAGCCTTTTTTTTACGTAAGGCATGAAGTTCGAATGAATGGATTTGTTTTGTAATGATTTTACTAAAATTTTAATTAATTAATTTAAATACTTAATTTAATGTTTTTAAATTAATTTGAATATTAAGAAAGTTATGTAGTGTATTTTAATTTTGTAGATTAATTAATTGATTTAATTTAATTAATTTAATTTACATTAAATAATAAATATTTTTTAAATATGTGTATCTTTCATTAATTAATTAATTTAATTATTTAGTTAATTTAAAATGATTAATTTAATTTAAATTAGAATTATTAATTAAAATTTTCCAATTTTGACTTAGGCATCTATTTTTTCAGGCAATTTTAATATTTCAACTTTGAAAAACATATATGGAGATTTACTTGACCAAATGAAGCTCACAATAACTCATTGGAAAGATAAAGTTGAGGATAATAATTAGGGAATGATAAGTTTAGCATATTTAATTATTTAATGACCCAAAAATTCAACATAAGACAAAGTGACAAATTTGCAACAAAAATTGGTTTTTCCTAATTTGATTTGGGCAAATTTCATTGGCTTGAGATAAACATTGTCACTAATTCATCCTCCAGCATTGTTCAAAAGCTAATTAGATCCATTTGAAGCAATATCATCTTGGAATTTCTTTAGGTTTTATTTATTTCTAATTTAGCAATTTGTTGAAAGAATAGTTGTTTGATTTTTTATTTTGTGAAATAATTTTGTTTTAATTTCTGATTTTGATTGGTTTCTGGAAGGAGATTTGTTGAATGAGATTAAGCACAAGAGATTTGGAGAAATGAGAAGGGACCAACAAGGAAGAAGATGCAGGATTGACAACAACAACTTCAACAATTCCTCATTTTTAGTTTTCATTTTTGTAATTAAATAACAGTGTTGAGAACGAGGAAAAAGTCCCTCTTCTATGCAACTAGATGTTCTAAAAGCACTATTGTGATATGAAATTATAACTTTAGGCAAGGGATACTTCAGATCTGAGGTTAGGGTAATACCCTCTAATTTTTCTTGTCGTGCATTTGCACTATTGTAATGACAGTGAGTTGAATTATGGAGAAACAGAGTATTTTTAGTTCTCAAAGAGAAGGTTGTTTTGCACTGCTAATTTCAATTTCTCCGAGTTGAAGTTACTCAAGGACTGCAAATTGTTGTAATGAGATTTTGGTATGCTTTTAATTAATTTTCATTTCATGTGCATTATTGTCTGGGGTGTAAATTAATCATTTTGTTATCATAATTTTCGCAATTGATTTTAATTCATGTTCTAAATAGTATATTGCATTTTGATAGTGCGCACTATTGTTGTATCGATTGTTTAATGCTATTGAAGTTATGAAAGAGCTATCTCTGAGGAGCAGAACATAATTGGAATTAATATGAATTCATTGAGATAAAAATGTATTGGGGCAGTAACTATTTATTGTTTAAATACATTCCCATTTTGTTTTATCTTGTCATTAATCAAATTAACTACTTATTTAATTAATGAAAATTATATAATGGTTTCAATCATATAAACAATCCTCTTCCCCTGGTTAGTTAGTCCATCTGCTCTCGAATTGAGAGAAAGCAACCATTTTCCGATTCGAGATAGGATTAGTTTTACTTGCATCTTAGAGTAAAACTGCATTTAGATTTAATTACGCATTCTAGAAGTCCCCTCACGCAGGGGTAGACCTTAGTTGTGGCTTGTTTGACCCATAAAGTCAGCTTAAGGATCTGTTTCCTTGCATGTGCACAACAATAGGGAAGATCTAATTTCTCTCTTTCTATTGGCAAGTAATAGACATATTATAAGCCAACAGAGAGGGAGAGAGGGTAATTGGACCCAATTGAACCAGTGGATCCATTAGAAAAACAGATAGGACTCTAATTTAAGACTTTGATAGGGTGGTCTCCCTTACATGTTGATGAGGTCATTTTGGACCTCAACATTTTTGGAACTAGAAGGAGGGCCACAGTAAATTGTGTCTTTGATGATTTTGTGCTTTAAGATTTTATCTTATTACTATGACTCCACTTAAAAAACCTCTTTGGAGTTTCTTTATTGGACCTCACCCAACTACTACTCTAATAAAGGTAGTCTAGACCCTGTCTAAGGTAAAGTATAATGGTATGTCATCTGATTTTAGTGATTTCCTTCAATTTATTTTAAGTTGCAAAAAATTCAATATTGATGAAGATATTATTTGCAAGATTTTCACTCTTACTTTGATAGATGAAGCCAAACACTAGTGCTTATCTCTTCCAGTTGCCTCCATACTTAGTTGGGATGAATTTTCGAAGATTTTCCTTTATGTTTTTTAGGAATATGATTACGAAAAAGTGTATGATCAATTAGAAGAATTGTGTAGGATGATGTAGAATTTTCTTAGAATTTTTCCTACAAATCAACTAGCTCTGATACCATGTAGAATTTTTTCTACAAATCAGCTAGCTCCGATACCATGTAGAAATTTCCCACTTGTAGATGAACCTGGTAATGTAATGTACTAAAGCAAAACACTTGATCTACTTCTACAAACAATTTAGCGGAAGCTTAATCAACCATGAGCAACATCAATAATAACACATACATAACTGATCAAGAGAATTAATAACACATAACACAAGATATATCTAGGGGAAAGCACCAACATAAAACCCCAACATTGTATTATCAATCAAATGGAAACCCTCTTCAACATACAAACAGAATCAACTCAATAGCTATCTTGCTCTCTCTGTAATCAGAAGATCTTGATGATCTTCAATCGGAAGATGAAAATCATGGACTACCTAGGCCTCAATATATAGGCCACAAGTCCTCCAATCTCCTATAATAGATCCTTCTCCATGCAAGGAATACTTACTAGAAATATCCAAGCATCTGATAGTACATTGTCCCTTATCTGATCTCAACTAGGTCTCTGTCTGACCTGACATGCATTAGTTATCCATGAGGAAATGCTCAGTTATCTAAAATAATAGTTGTCACATGCATGCAAGCGTTAACAAACTATATTTCATTAATTTAACAACTTGTTAAATTAATCTAACTGGACTTGACTATGTAAAACTAAGTCAACTGATCCTCTCATTATAGAACTGAACCTTATCTCCTTTAATCAAGGGATAAATTCCTAAATCAAGAGAGAAAATAATTGCATGATCTCACAAAGACTTCTATTTAATTTTCCATAATTAATTAACTCATGGAGATTAATTAATTAATATTTTAATATGTTGTTAAGACCAAATTCGTTTTTACTTCCTATAGTTAGACCAGGGACTACTAAAAATACGAAGGGACCCAGAAATGCTATTTTTAGAACTTTCTATTTTTAGCAGTTTCACCTCTCACCCAATGTGGCCAATGACCTCACTAGCCAAATTGCTATTTTTAGACATGCTATTTTTAGTAGGTCTATTTTTAGCATATTCTAAATTTAGTATTTCTTGTTGCACATTTTTCAACAGATGAAAGGTGAGGCCTTGGATAATTTTTACAGTAGGTTTAAATTAACTTTAATGCAATTTCGGTCCAAATATTTCCTACCTCAATTCCAATTAATTCTCATGATTACGACATTTGGTGTCTTTGTACTGTGATAATTATGAAGAACCATAAAGCATACCCATTGCTGATAAAGAATCAATTTCTCAAAATGAAAACATTAATCCTTCACAAAATGAAATTGAAAATACTGCCAATAAAAAAACATAAATTGTTGCTGCTCAAAATAAATGATGCTTATGCTAGAATTGCTCCAAATTTACATAATGCTGATGAAGTAGAAATTCGACAAAATGTACAATTCATTAGCAGTAATCAACATCAAATAAATTAGCCAAAGAATTTCAACAACGCACAAACTGTTGCAATTAATTTAGAATCCTCTTCTGTTGATAATCAATTGCAAGTTATGCATTCTAGGTTTTTTTGTTTTGTTTTTGTTTTTGTTTTGTTTTGTTTTGTTTTGTTTGTTTGTTTTTTTTTTTTGGATGCATGCGCGACCTTCTGGCCTCTGCGCTCCCCTGCTCTTGGCCTCCTGCCGCTACTATGGACCCTCCAGAGCCTTCTCTGGATGGTGTCCTCTGATTTCTTCATTCTGTGGTCTATAGGCTTCCGAGTCTCACATCTAGAAACTACAATTTTGGGGGTTGAATGTCAGAATAATCAATTTTATTTTAGGTCTGGACCTTCTATAAATGCTTTTCCAGCTGAATCACATTTTAGACCAGTTGATGAGAATTGGTCATGGTCGTTTCAACATAGATTCTTTTCTGATTCTGGTCGTATCTATTCGGTGTGGCAATATATGCATTTACTACAAGTTCATTATATAGCCCTCCATCACCTAATGAGGGGATATTTCTACATATGAAAAATCTTCATCAAAATCATTTGAGGTTTCCATTGAAGACACGTGTTGATTTCATTTTGAAACACATAACTTTTCCTTCACAAACTCTGATATATTAGGCTTGAATCAAAACTTGGGCAATGTGTTGGAAGTTCCATAGCAAGTTCTAGAAACTCATATTTGGGGCAAATATGATCCTAGAGAGACATTGGACTAAGAACTTTTTCTCCCCATTGTGGCATATGTCCTTCGTATATTTCAGGCTACAAGTCCATTAGTGTCCACAAGCTTTCAACCTCCACTGGGTCTATATCAAACACAAAGACTGTTATACTATGGGTGCATCATCAATGTCATATACATGGGAACCTTCAAAATACAGATTATACCTCATGTTTCTGTTTTGCTCCAAGCGAGGTGACCAGTCCGTTATGGGAAGTGCTTTAGGAAGGGCTACTCTATTCATGTTTAGATCTTCATTACATTTACCATGTTAATGTTACCTTTTATGCACATACGAGTAATTTTTTGGACAAATTCAGGTGTAATAACGTCTTTGTTGTTCTTTCTTGAAACCATCTAAATCATATATAGGAGGTCCATAAAAAAGTATAATATATGACCTAACTCCATTACATTTACCATGTTATTGTTCCCTTTTCTGCACATACGAGTCATTTTTTGGACAAATTTAGGTGTAAGAACGCCTCTGTTGTTCTTTCTTGAAATAGTTTGAATCATATATAAGAGGTCCATAAAAAAATACAATATATGACCTAGGTCTCTAGTGTTTGAGCTGTATGTAGTTTTTTTTTCTATCAATGGAACAAAGACATTTCCTAGATCGCATGTTGTCATTCCAATTCTGATTTATTTATTTATTTATTTATTTATTATATTTATTTATTTATTTATTTATTTATTTATTTATTTATTTATTTATTTATTATTTATTTATATTATTTTATTATTTATTTATTTATTTTTTCAAGTTTTGACTTCATGACTACAATTCGTCACAGGATCAAGTACATAGATATCCACCTTTTCAACATGAAGACACCATTGTTCTTCCTTCTCATCACATTTTCCATTTTCATCCAACATTTCAAACTTTTAACAAAATCCATGGTATTCAAAACTATAATTGAAAAACCAGGAGCAACTAACCTTCACTTTACCATACGGATCAGCGAGAGGGATGGACCGATGATCATCATTAAATCTCAACATAGGAATCATATTATTATTTTGCTCAAAATCATATCGAAATTCTATATTGTTGTAGGTACCAATGGCTCCATTGCCCCTATTTTCAAAAAAAATAGATTCCTCTACCTTCATGGCTTCACAAACCTGCTCTTCTACCATACAACTTTGTTCATGTAATGTTCCAAACTTAAACAAACAGTGATACCACTATAATGTCCCAAATGCAGGAAATTTGGAACAAATTATTCAAATCAAATTACCTAGCACTTAATAGGAAATTTCCATGGAAACCCAAATACCAGAAATTTGACTAAAACCATAAACCCACAAATTGCATAAAATCTCATTAAAAATAACAACATGAGGAACAATGAGAAATGCAACAACCAAAATCCAACTTTATTATAAATATATATATAGCTGGGAATGACCCCCTAGTCTCTAAACTAAAACAGAAAAACAATCACTACACTTGTGGATTTTGAATGAACCCACCAAGGGGAAATGGGTGCTCGCTGTTATATACCTAGGGGGGGTAATATGGGGTACCAAGGGAGGTACCCAAGGTAATAATGTAATAATGAGATGGGCCATAGTATTAAATAAGGTGGTTAACCCATATCATGTAAGGGACCACAAGTAGTTAATAATAATGTAATGGGCGCATGGTATTAGTTGATGGTATGAGGGAACCATGGTAATGATCCATGGTATTGTATGTATGAAGCCTATATAGAGGCTAGAGACTCCACATGGAGAGAAGTGAAGGAATAGTGTCAAGGATTATTGTATGTACAAGCATATGGCTTGTGGAGTGTTCTCCTTCCTTAAGGAGTGAATGTATGGTGTTGCCCTACCTTAAGGGTTTGATCAATAAAGAATCATTTCATATTATTATGGGTTTTATTTGCATTGTCTTATATTTTTCATATCAGATTTATAATATTTTGGGTTAGATCTACAACAAGTGGTATCAGAGCACTTTCTTGGGCACAAAAGTGGAGATTTTTTTTTTTTTTTTTTTTAACTTTTTGCAGGAATTCAAGGGCGGCGAGTTGCAGATCAGATATGTAGGTTTTGGTGCAAGATTTTCAAAATCTAATTGCAGATCTGTATTCATTGTGAAAAAATAGCTGATTTCAAAAAAAAAAAAATTGGTCGAATCGGAGTCCGGATGAAGGAGATATCGCTGATCTAAAAATCAGTGGGGTTGCAGCTAATTTTTCAGGGCAGCGAGTTTGCGGCGCAGATCTGGACGTCCTGGTGCAAGATCTACAAGATCCAATTGTAGATCTGGAATCTTTGTGAAAAAAAACCTAATTTCAAAAAAGAATCAGTCGAATCGAAGTCCGGATGAGGGAGATATCGCTGATTTAAAATCAGTGCTTTTTTCAGAAATTTTGGGTGACGACGGGAGAGTAGCAGCGCAGATCTGAAATTCTAGTGCCTGGATCAAGATTTCTATCAAATGGGTAGATGCAAAATGGTTGTTCCATTTCCAAAAACAGGTTATACTATGGATTCTAAGCAATATTGACTAAACTGTGACAATTTCAAATTTTCGTCAATTTTTTTGTGATGGCGGGCCTATATCTGAATTTGGAGGACTTGTATGCATTTGATGGCTCTCATCCAGCCAAATGGCTAGTACAAATGGAGAAATATTTCAAATTAAATCACTGCTATGATGATGACAGTCAGCTTATGATGGGAAGCATGTACTTGGACAATGAAACACGACAATGGTGGCAAGGGCATCAACGTGGCTATGGAAGGTTTGTGACTTGGGACGCCTTCAAAAAAGCTCTTATGGACCACTTTGGTCGTAAAAATCTTTTGGATAAGCTCACACAGACCGACACACAGCCTAGCAAAGATTTTATTTTTACAGGAAACAAGGAAACCAAGGAACCTAAAGGGTTATTTTCTGTTGGTATCTCCTTATTACAGGTTCATGGTTTGATTCAGAAAGAGAATATCATTGTTTCTATAAATCCTAGTTGCAAGCATAATTTCATCAATGTTAATTTGGCAAAAAAATTGCAAGTCCCAACAAAACACATTGAAAATACACAAGTTGATGATGAGAATGTTCAAGTGTACAAGGATTTGAAGATTTCTATGGATAAGTATGTGTTGCATAGTGATTTTTATGCTTTAGATATAGATAGCATAGATGTTGTTTTGGGATACCCTTGGATGGAATCAGTAGGTACTATCAATATTAATGTACAGAATAAATTCCTGAAGCTCTGGTATAAAAAGAAGAAAATTACATTACAGGATATTTCCATCCATAAACAGGTAGAGCACATGGAGGCTGAAGCAGAAGATGTTCAAGGGACTGACATATCAGATGATGAGCCTTTGATGATCGACAATCAAACACAAACAGAGGCTGCAGAAAGAAAGGTTACAAGTGATGATACATCAGAGGAGGGCTCAATGGTTGAAGTCATATTGGAAAAGAAGACACCACAACAGGCACCACAGCAGGGTGAATTAAAGAAAAAGACACCGTGGGTTAAAACTTCAACATATCATCACCCACATCACCCCGCAAGACAACCATCAAGATGGAAACCAAGTAGTCACAAGACAACAACCCCTGTATGACGGATAGTGAGGAGCGGA
>APFE030626083.1:294077-301577 GCA_000404065.3 Pinus taeda
TGTTATGTACAAGCATATGGCTTGTGGAGTGTTCTCCTTCCTTAAGGAGTGAATGTATGGTGTTGCCCTACCTTAAGGGTTTGATCAATAAAGAATCATTTCATATTATTTCTAGGTTTATTTGCATTGTCTTATATTTTCATATCAAATCTATAATATTTTGGGTTAGATCTACAACACTCGCCCAATCTCTCTAAATCACCTGAGGATTTCCATCCTGGGGCTACTGCTGGAGTAGAGAATTGGGTTCTCAACCTTACATACAAGAAACAATGTCAAAACCAAGATGTCCCAAATGATCTTCTCCTCCTCTTTTTATAGATCTGATGGATAGATCTCCAAGCCTCTAGAATCGTCTTATTTTATTATTATGCTAGAAGCTCTTCCATTAACTTTATCTTAAGTGACCCCTTTTATTTATTTTATTTTACTTACATCACTTTTGGCCCATTTCCTCTAATTAATTAATTTTCCTTAATTAAATGACTAATTAAAGTCATTTTTAACTAAGGAAAATGGTAAATCCCCCACCATACTCTCTTTGGCCATTGGAAGTCACTTTTCAGCATCCCATCCTATAGATCTTTTAGTTTTGGTTCTAACGAGCTATTACACTGAGGTGTTCAATCCATTAATCTCCCCAGCATGCCATCTTGAGCATAATTAATTAAGTTATGCCAATAATAACCCCGTTTTACAGGAATTATCAGAAAGTCATGGAACCAAAAACAAGATGTGCAGAACTGCTCATGATGATGAATATTCCAAGCGAATTCCATCAGAGCCCATGAAAACTCCTCAAAACTCCATCAGAACCCCTGATGGCATAAACCTACTCCACTTACCTGGCCATCCCCTTCCCTAGAAATCCCTACTCGCTGTACTATGGAGAAAAATAAAAAATGGGGACATTACAGTCCTCTCGCCCCAAGATTTCTTTCCCTCAAGCAATCCAAATCTATGGGCCAATCTAGTGGCCCAAAGCATCTGAGACCCAATGCCTAGATCCCATACAAACCACTGTGTGATGCTCTTCTCCTGTGCCAACCCACCATGAATGGACCCCTCAATGCCTCGATCCCAAACCAATCTCCGACAGAACATGTCATCAATAAATCCTCCTAGATCCCAATGCCACCAAGAAGGAAAATCAATACTCCATGGCTCCTGTTGTGCTATAACTCTGATTGTGAATGTTGCTCCATCCATCACGTACCAAATCATCATCTCTCTCCAATCGAACCCTTGTCATAGACCAATGTCAATCCCATCATGCTAATGTTGTGCTGAAAAACTAATGAGTGGCCAAACCACATCGTGATGCCAACTAAAGCATGTGATATCCCTCACCTCTGAGGGCTCTTGCAATACAATGCTCCTTACTAAAAATGATACTCCATCAATAGGATACCAACTCATGATCTCCCGCCAATCCATCCCATGGGAAGGATAAGATGCACACGCACCTATATAAGGTATGATCCACTAAGATGCAACATCCTCAATTCATGCAGCTCTGCCTAATTAATCAACTGAATATGTCTAGGAACATGCCTCCCTCCCTATAAGTGGGTAACCCATGCTACATGCTTTGTAAATGTACTCCTGCAAAGTGTTTCTTCCTGGAATTACTACAACTTTTTCAGCTGCCACTGCATCAACCTGCACCTTGTTAGTGGGTAGACCCAAGGATGGATGCATGACTGCCTCTAAAAGAGCCTCGTTCATCTGATCAGAAACTCCCTAGCCCACCAGTTCACTCGTCATCTACAAAAATGTCCTGTGAAGTGCCAACGCCTCCTGATGAACAATATTTGAAAATACTACCTCCCTAGTAGCTTCCTACACATCTGCCTGCTCCTTTCCAATGGTTGGCCCCAAGGGTGTCTACTCATCCTCCATCCCAGGCTCAACATGAGCCACTTACTGACTCTCCAAAAATGGATCATCCCGCACACTGTGCATATCGTCTCCTCATGTCCTTGCACCCCTGAGTGATCTTCATGCTGGGACACCACCAATGGCTCATTTCTCCAATCCTCTTGAGTGTCTTCTCCTAGGCTTTATTTATGCATGGAATCAAATTGTTGCTCACCATCTGCAATCATCAATTTTAGAGGCATAGGTAGGTTGCTATCACACAATTGTTCATGCTCCTCAAAGGTGTTTTCATGCAAGTTAAAGCATTCTACATGCAACTCCTCAAACATGGGCCCTTCATTTCTTTGTTGACTTGAGTTTTTTGTCATTACTCGATCTTCTTTAGTTTTTTCTTCTCTGTCAGTTTTACATGTGTGATCTGGTGTCCATGCTCCCTGACAAGTGAAGCAGATATGCTCTCTCCTCATTTGATTTCGGCTCTTCTTTGGGAGCTCTTGATACTGCTTCTTCTTTGGTTCCTCATCCTTCCCAAATCTGAACCCTCCCAAAAATATTCTCATAAAATTTCTCTTGGTGATAGGGGAAACACTAAGGGACGTGGGCTGCCTCAGTGACTCATCCATGAGCCAATAAATTTTAAAATTTCAAGCTCACCTTAGTGTTGTTGCAAAGGCCCAACAAAATAACCCAAATAATTAATTCGCACTACCAAGAAATTATGTTGTTGCTGCTAAAGATGAACTGGTGTTTGTTCCCTCAATACTACCCCAAAAATTCTGAAAATTTAACCCAAGGCTCCTCACACCAAACCCATAAAAACCTAGAAATGGCTTGGCTGAAATCCAAGCTAAGATCAAGCTCACCAAGTGGTGTGAATTTATGAGTTCACTGCTAAAACGAAATGATGAAGGAACACTGATTTACATCCTGCATACCACCCATAAAATTTTGAAATTTTAATCAAGGGCTCCTCTCACAAAACCCAGAAAAATATTGGGAAAATTCTAGCTGATCTATAAAAACCCCAATTTAGTGTGAGTTTCTCAGTCTACACAACTCTGCACACTGCTCCAAATAAGATAAATTAATATCACGATGCTCCAACTTTTCAATTTTTCAAATTCACTGCAAAATCACCAGCAACAACAATCTTGGCACAAAAATAAAAATTTTGCAACAATGGATGACTTTAGCACTTCCAAAATAAATCCTCGAATAACTAAAACTGAAAACCCAAACCCACATGTTGAGCCAAGTTCGATGCTCTAATACCACTGTAATGTTCCAAAATTAAACAAACAGTGATACTACTGTAATGTCCCAAATGGAGGAAATTTGGACAAACTCTTCAAATCAAATTAAATCCAAACAACAGAAATTTCACTGAAACCATAAATGCACAAATTGCATAAAATCTCATTAAAATTCACAACATGAGGAACAATGAGAAATGTAGCAACCAAAATCCAGCTTTATTATATATAGATATATGCCAATACAATAGCTGGGAGTGACCCTCCAGTCTCCAAACTGAAATAGAAAAACAATCACTACACCTGTGGATTTTGAATGAACCCACTAATGGGAGATGGGTGCTCGCCCAATCTCTCTAAATCACCCGAGGGTTTCTGTCCTGGGGCTAATGCTGGAGTAGAGAATTGGGTTCTCAACCTCACATACAAGAAACAATGTCAAAACCAAGATGTCCCAAATGATCTTCTCCTCCTCTTTTTATAGATCTAATGGTTAGATCTCCAAGCCTCTAGAAGCATCTTATTTTATTATTTTATTATAATTCTAGAAGCTCCTCCAGTGACTTTATCCTAAGTGACCCCTTTTATTTTATTTTATTTTACTTAAGTCACTGTTGGCCCATTTCCTCTAATTAAGTATTTTTCCTTAATTAAATGACTAATTAAAGTCATTTTTAACTAAGGAAAATGCTAAATCACCCACCATACTCTCTTCGGCCACTAGAAGTCACTTCACAGCATCCCATCCTATAGATATTCTCGTTCCGGTTCTAGTGAGCTATTACACTAAGTTGTTCATCCATTAATCTCCTCGGAATGCCACCTCGAGCATAATTAATTAAGTTATGCCAATAATAACCCTGTTTTACGGGAATTATTAGAAAGTCATGGAACCAAAAACAAGATGTGCGGAACTGCTCATGATGATGAATATGCCAAGCGAATGCCATCAAACCCCATGAAAACTCCTCAAAACTCCATCAGAACCCCTAATGACATAAACCTGCTCCACTGACCTGGCCATCCCCTACCCTAGAAATCCACGATGACTGTACTATGGAGAAAATTAAAAATGGGGACATTACAGTTCATTACCCGCATTCAAGGTTTTGTTCCATCTTTCATTGAAAATATAACCATCTAATAGATCTTCTAAGTCACCAGGCTTGGAGAAGCGTGACATGATCCTTTCCTTCTATAGTGGATTTCCGAGACAGGGTACAAAATTAGTGGATATCTGCTTGATTTGTTCATTTCTCATGCTAGAAAAGGCTCGATCCTTATTGTTTTCAAGTGTGCGAAAATTGTTAGTATATAGTAACCCAATCCATAACTATCATGAAGGAGATCTAGACTAGCATCATGCTGAATGCCATTTTGATAATCCCCATTGCGTTTGTAGGCTAAGCATTCTTCTACAACATGACAGGGGCCTTGAAAATTGGGTTTTACATAATCATGAGTGCCACATTTCTAGAAGTTGCTTTCCATCAACCTTCACATTAATATGACCAAAGCTCTGAGTGTCAAGAAGGTTTCCCTCAAAACAGTTGAGAAGTTACGAAGTGTTATGTTTTTAAACTCAGGAGGATAAAAATGAAGATTTCCATGTTCAGTCACATCAGTCTTTGTATTTCCATCCGCCCTTTCAAATTTTCCATGACTATCTTCCTCAATGACATTAAGTTTACTTATTATTGTTGGATGTTGATCAGATGAAACAAGTGTGAAGGATGATGTTTTATTCTCTGGACCTTTACTTATCAAACTCTTGCAAAGATCAATTCCAGGAGGCAATGGAACACGAGGGGGTCAAAATGGAGAGAAGCACACAACATGATCAAAATTTGAAAACCTAAGTGCTCAATTATTAGAACAACTACAATATTCAAATTTTGGACTGAGCATAGAAATGTCACCAAAACAAGCAAACCTATACACATATATTAGATTCACAAACTACGATTATTATCAAAATTCAAGATGATTATTAGCAAAACTCAACAAACCTATACACGTACATTAGCTTTACAAACTACGATTATTATCAAAATTTTCTCACCATAAAATATAAAATAAGTTCTACAAAAAATTATGGGAAGCACTTTCTCCCAAAAGTATGTCATTCAAGCCTGCCTATGCCCATGGTAACAATTATATTTGTGTAATCTTTGTGATTTTCCATGTTTCCATGAATAACCAACAAGACCAAAAGGGCAGAAGAATTTAATATTGAGGAAAACAGAGGAGAACAAGGCTTCTACGTCCAGAACTAATGACTGAATACCCATGTCCATGAAGCTCCTTTATTTGTAACGTTTGAAGACATTGGAGAAAATCCTCTTTTTGTTCCCACCATTTTATAACAGATGAATGGTCCCACTAGTGGCATGCATTTCCACACAGTTGAATAAAAAACCATGCAAATTTTAGCTGAAAAATAATTATGCTAACCAAAACAAACAAAAAGGATTAAGATATAAAGTTAGATTCCATAAAAATATTATTGAAATGTGTGGAAGTATTGGTTCATTGGTGAAATCCACAGTACTAATGATTCTATGAACGGTGTGGCCTTATACCATTGGAATGGCATGAGTTTGGTAGGGATAAATTTTGGTGAAAGAACCAAAAAAAACCACAGAAATCAAGTATAACAACAAAAAAACATACACATTTCCATTTCTCCTGGTGATTTTGAAGAGGGACCATGGAATAGAATGATCATTGACTTTAACAGGTCGACCAATAATCTTGCCAACCATTGGAATTATAGGTCTCCAAGGAGAATCTTCCAGCATGGCTATTAGGTTTGTCTGACATGTAGAAGGATCCAACTTCATCTCCTCTAGGCACAAGGTATAGTTTTCCATGCATATTCTTTCTCTACCACTAAGAGCCATCACAAGAGTAGTCTATCATGCCTTTGCAAAAGAAGCCCTACACCACTACATGATTAGAGGTTGGCACTGCAATAACAGAAGCTGCCAAGGGAGGTATCTTGTCCTGCATGTAAAACCAGAATTCTTCTTCAAAGGGAAACATGAGTGGTGAATTTCTGAGCAATACTTGCTTTTATCTAGTGGAGGGAAGCCACCCTTGGTGTTCAAATGCTGAATTTTGGACACCCAATATGCAGTCCCAAAGTTTTCATGGAAGATGGCCTCTGCCATAACCTTCTTAGTGCCTGTAGAATTTGAACCAGACTTTGATGTTATCTGGTTTCATGAAGCCAAGCAGAATGATCAGTCTTTAGTATCCATGAAAGGAATATATTGTATCAAGAATTATGAATTTAAACATTTCATACCCTCAACATCAAAATAAAAATATGGAACTACAATATGGCTTGTGTTCTTAGACAACTGAATATGTAGCTCTAGTTAGCAATTTATATTTTAAAGAACCAATTCCAATTAAAAATAGAACAATGAATTGTTTTCTAATAGAGGAAATGTGTACACAAAAAATTGATACAACAAAAACAAGCCACACATATTCTAAGAACAAAAACCATTTTTTCAAAAGACCAAAAAAGATAAATGGTTGGATTGAAAATAAAAGGCATCACTACAAGAGTTCATTAAAAAAATTAGCTCGAAACCATAAATGGAGACTGTTGCATACTAGATTCACCAAGAGGCAAGAATTTTCAAATGGTCGCAATTACATCACATAATTCAAATGAAATTCACTGTTTTGAATGGTATTATATCATAACAAAGAATGAAAACTTCCAATGGGTCAATCAATTTATTTTCTCCCATCTTGGTTTTCTCTCCAAGGAGATTCACTCCTCCTGCTAATTTATTTTGAGAAGGTTACTGCCATATGCTTATATGAGAGGTTTTACATATGAATACTACATTTTTCAAGATCCAAATTTGCTTGCAATTTACTGACACAAATCTGTTATCATTACTTTTGATATATTTGTATTTTAGCTTGGGCATAGGTACCCTTGATTTTCTCCATTGGACTATGATAGCTTGGGCACTGGTACCTTTATATTGGAAAAATGCAAACACAAAATGTCTAGTTGGGTCACATGAAAGTGATTGATCATACAAAATGCAATTGCTTGTATCGCTAAAAACCACATTGTATATCCAAATGTATAAGCAAGGGTTGCTTCATCCAAAATGCAATTGCTTGCACCGGTAAACAATACATTGCATATCCAAAAGTATAAGCAAGGGTTGTAGTATAAGTAGAAAAATGACAATAGGGTTCATTCCAACTCTTCTACCAAACCTATAGGAAAATCACATGATGATTGGAGTGATGTCCATTCTCTTGATGTTGCAATTTTATTTGGCAGGTTTAAGCCTACGAGAAAAACAAAGCTATTGGTAAATCTAAGGAC
>APFE030626083.1:306577-317853 GCA_000404065.3 Pinus taeda
ATATTCATACAGATTGGGAAATATTTAGCATGTGTGAAATGTCTCTGCATGATTGTGATGATTGTAAGAGGATGAGATGTTACCATGTTGTTGAAAACTTGTTGCATGTTTTGTTTTGAATTTATTCGCAGGCTCCTAGCTTTGAGCACAATATTTACTTCTCACATCCTAATATTCCTAAAAATGATTTCTCAAACTTTGTTTATTAAATAAATGCATCCCAACTAAATGGGTGCATATTCATTATCTCGAATTCATTTGTTATCACTTTGAAATATTGGCACATAAAACTTAATGAACAGATGGGTCATTTTAGATACATTTTAAGAGAAGAAGTAATGGATTCAACAGTCATAAGATAAAATCAAAACAAACTCGATCTTGTGAATCATTGAAAGGCTAGACACACCTATACTAAATCTAATGAACTGCCTTGTGATAGAGATCAATGATACGTAACTTGTTCCACTATAATTACTATTTCATTTGGTAGTCCACGACCATTAATGTGAACAACATCAGGATTACCAATAGATCTTCCCACATCAAGTGTTCTTCTAAGGATCTACCCAAATATAGGATATAGTAAGAGATTGATGCATTGTAAGAGAACATTTTGGTGGACAGGTTGAAGTTGAACATAGCCAGTCTCTTTAATTTCAAGAGATGTATATGTATTAGGGATGGATTAATAACTTTCTAAAACATTGGTTGTGTACGAGTCACCTATAAGTAGAGTGATATCACCATCAAGCAGAGGGAATGAAAAGGGATTAGGGCCTTGCTAGCTACATTTAGTCCTCCAAAGCCCCTTGTAGCTTTATGCAGATACAATGATGGAAAGTAATAGTAGCTACCTATCTGGTCCTTCTCTTGGAACTTGTACATAAAGTTATTTCTTTGTGGTATAGGGAATTTTGTGCCAGGTACTCCATATCGCTACGAATTTCTCCATTATTCGGTGGTCTATGAGCTTTTATAACAGCTGGGGCCTCACTAGGAATGTGAATGTGTTGTTTCATGTGTTCTACAGAAACAATGTAGTTTGCACGTGTACATTGGTTTCGTATACTTTTAGCAAATGATCTGTTCAATGATAGACCATAAGAGAAGGCCATCCCAACGAAATATGCACCAGTTCAAATTGTTAGGAATGGTCATCTTATACATAAAAACATTTAGCAACAACATAAATCACCCACATTTGACATTTAATTTCATTGTTCATACGAGGATTGAAGCTGTCATGTGGGAGTAGAACCACAAGAAGAATAGAGGAGAAAAGAACATTTGCATTTAACACCTCTAGATATTGAATCAACCATTCAATGGCTCAAAAAATGTGGAAAAAGGGGCTCAAATTTTTTTCAATAAGGCCTAAGTTTTTCTTCAAGAACTGGTCCTCAACCCTAAAGGACCTAATGGTCATTGTTCCTACTATGGACTCGCCAAACTGATTTGCAATGGGTGATTTTGTTGAGCCATTTATTCTCATCAGTTCTTTAACATAAGAAAAATAGTATTCTCAAATATCATGGCCTTATCTCTTGAATTATGCATTGTTGGCATGGCATTGCCCTCATTCTTCTCACCACTCTGCATAGAGGTAGTGGGTTGAACCTTCCTTCTAACTATAACCAAGGGCTTGACCTACTATGGGTCGTGGGTTCAATTTTCACTATCACCGCCATGGTCCTACTGAGGTGGGAGGAGTGTCCTCAAGTCTGCTATTGGCAAGACCCAGTGTATGCTATATGCTTTGAAGGGATTTTGAGTGAGACTAAAATTTGAACCATGTTCTCACAATGATTACTGTCATGCCAATCCCCAACAAGACATCATGCTCTGCAAGGGATATGCAATTTATTTCCTGACATATTTAGTGGTCATGGGACTCCATCTTTCATTCTTATTGTTATAGTGCTTTATGTTGTACCCTCCCTCAGATTTTTGAATGTGATTGCTGCTTTATAAGGCACAAATTAGGGCGTGAGTTTTGCAAGCTATCAAATGGTATTTGCGTGGTGGGACTCTCTTTGTGTTAGTGGCTTTGAAAAATAATGTTCACCATTTTTGTTTGTCCTATTTCAAATATGGTTATCATTTATTGTTTCTTTTGAACAAAATCTGAATGTGTATTTTACTTTTGAGTGAACACTAGAAAAATAATGCTCCATTAAGTGTTGGAAAAATAAAACTTTTGTTTATAAAGAGAATCCATCAAGTCAAATACAAGGAAGGGGTAGTATTTTTTATAGAAACAAAATTACAATAATGGGTTTTCCAAGAGAATTTTGTGGATAAATTTTGACTAGAGGGGTAATAAATTAGGGTAAAAAAAAATATTTGGGGAAAATGAGTAATTGGTTGGTTAGTTTAATTTGTTATTATCAATATTCTAGTATTTGTTTAGTTATTTATTTCCTCACCTAGGTTCAAATTCTTGATGCGACATTTGTCCTATATTTATAACACTGGAAAGGTAGAAGCCTCCAAGGAGTAGCAACACCCCACACGTGTATCTCCAAACATCTTGACCCTTCTTAATAAATAACGTCTTATTAGTATATACTTGCATCATATTGGATATAGTTTTGAGTTATAGTGGAAATAATTCCATTCCATCTCAAGTGTAGCTCAAATCACTTTGATTAATTACCAACATTGGGTTTCTCTATAAACGTTTCCTAGAAGTAAAAAGAACATGACCTTCAATCTAGAAGGGTTGTTTCCCCAAGGAGTGTGCCCACCTCATAAGTGTATTTAGAGATGTCTTTCCCTTGCTAAATCGTATATTATTATTATAGAACTAAAACATATTGAGTATACTCTTAGGTTACAGTGGAAATCATTATAGTTCATCTCAAGTGTAGCTCAAGTCACTCTAATGAGTTGCGAATCTCAAGTTTCTCCATAAAGTTTTCCTTGAAATAAAAAAGAGCATGTCTTTCAATCATTAATTGGATGAAATACATATCCTCCTTGTGAAAAATTTTATTAACTTCATTAAGTAAGGGTTGATAAGGATCTTCTTGGTTTCATTGGCTTCATCAAAGAATTAACATTTTATTCATCAACTCTTGATTGTGAGAGGATGAATTTTAGTGTGAATTATCACATGTGTGTTGTTCTTTTTTCAATTGTAGTTTTGAACTCCACGATTAATTTCGTTTAAGTCCTCTAGGTAGTCATCAATCACGCATTCGGTGCCACGTGGGGTATTTTACTTTTCCACAAATCCAAGGCACCTCTGTTGCATTGGGATCTAGTGACCTTGTTTAAAAACCTTAGCAAACACCTTTGAGACCATCTACTAGCACTAGTTGGACTTTAACTTGAGATTTCCCAAAAACTCAAAGGAACGAATTATGAGGGTTGCTTGGCCAATACACTCATAGCCTAAGCCTCTTTGGTGATGAGGGGAAACCAACTACAAGATATCAAACACCTTCCCTCACACACACGCATGGAGGCTTTACACCTGTAAAAGTTTAGATATGTGTTGTTTACATGGTTTGAATATGTGTTGTTTACGTTAATCATTATTAGTTTTGTCACTTATTATCTAGTCATATATTTTAGTCTGGGATTAAATTAGTCGTTTTAGTTAGTCACTTTTTTTTTGTAAGCTACGGTGTTACCTTTTCTATTATATACAACAATAGTAAAACTATACAATCGCCTGTGACCTCAACCCGCCCCGCAGGGAAACCAGGTCTGTTGGTCACTCATAAAAACATATTCTAAGAATGTTCACTTGTCAACTTTGAGAAACAACATATCAAAAAACATAACAATACCCTATCTACATTTTGTCTCTTAATGTCTAGTCTTAGACACATAACGAAACCTACCATACAGACTGTTTCACTAAAGCTTATCACAAAATTCGAAAAATAACTGGGCAAACATTCAGTCTACCATGATTTCTTGCTTGATTTCCTCCTCACGCTTTGCCTTGGTTAATTCCTTCAGCATGTCCCTGATTTCCTCTATTTTGTTGTCTTGCTTTCGTATCATGAGTTGTAGATTGGTCATCTCCTTTTTCATATCCGGCAAACCTTGTGCTATCTCTATCATCTCAACAGCGACCTACTCCATTGCTCTGACAAATGTTTCATCACCCAATACATGTGTAGTGCCTATTTATATAACGTTAGGCGCCCTCTCATGTTCCCAGGATCCGAAAGCGGGGTGTTCCAATCCTCCATTTCTGGATCGGAGGGTTCTTCCAGAACTCAGTTTTCCAGCACATCTATTATCCTCCTGATATCTTTGTTGGTCCCTATGACATAATCTCTCTTCGATTCCTACACAACCTACTCTATGGATCGACGACCCCTCTTCTGCTGGTTCAAGGCCGGAATCCCCATCTCGCAGTGGTTTTCCTGCCATGATCTTCCTCGTCCCCTATGCCTCCTTCCTTTTCCTCTTTTTGACGGCCTGCCACTGTTATTGTTTCTGCTGCTTTGCCCTACTTTGAAGGTATCCCTTGCCCTACATTTCTCCTTCCCTATCTCCATTTCCCTTTCTCCGGAATTTTCAGTTTCCTTTGCTATTTGCTCCTGCTCCCCCCGGGTATTCCTCCTTTCTCCCTCCTTCACCTGCCTTTCCCTCCTTCCTCCTTCCGCCATATCATTTTGTCGATGTTTAAGTCTGTGTCCCAAGTCTCTCTGCCAAACTACTCTGATCTTTGCCACCTTCCCGGATTTCAAATTATCTGTCGTTCTACTTGCTCTAGTTCTTAAATGAATACCGCCACCTGACCCCTATTGCGGCAGATGATCGCCACCGATCCTCTCTCCTGCCATTTCCATAATTCGATCTGCTCATCGTCTTGGTGTGCGATCTCCTATGCATGTCGTCGCAAATAACCTAATAATGATAGCCTTGAGGTGTGGCGTGTGCTGGTCGGTACTACATCCCATCACTGCCTTGAGCTGACTGTATTTCTCCACCCTGATTGGGGCATAGTTAGTCACTTTTAGTTTGGTCACTTATTATCTATATATTTAATCCCTAAACTAAATTAGTCGTTTAAGTTAAACAATTTTAGTTCGGTCACTTAAAATTTCTCAAATTTAGTGGTAATTCACTTGAAATAATTGTGGTGACTAACTTTTTTAGTTACCTAGTCACTAATTTCATCATTTTCTACTATTGGTTTTGTACCCCTACCAGCTTAGATTTGGCACTCATTCTCATTTTTTTTTTTTGCTTTCGAGTTTTTGGGAGAAACAATAATGATGTTTATCAAGTCTGCTAAATTGGAGAGTCCCTGAACCTTCAATTTGTTTTATAAGCATTTGTTTATTAGAAAATTGTTAAGATGTTCTTATCAAACCAGAAAATTTGCAAAGGGCATAAAATTCTCATTTAACTCCTTTTTACCTCATGATTGATATTCACTTTATGGTTTGTGAGCCTAATTTTCTTATAACTCCGCAAGATAGAATTTACTAAAATCTCAACATAAGATGAACACTCGTGGTTTTCTTATTTTTCTCTCTTGTTGAGACATTTTTATAGTTAGTCTTGTTAAGGTTGTTTTTTAATTTGGGCTTTTCTTTTAGCTTTTCCTTTCCACATTTTGACATTTTTGGAGTTTGTTGATTTCTTCTTTCACTTTAGTTTGGATTTATTTTCCTTTTTGTCTATTGGTTATGGTTTGATTTTGGTGTTTCTATCAAGATTTATGCAGAAATAATTCTTTTCACCCAATAGTGATTGGCATACATAATTTGTACTCTATCTATTTCAATGGGTTTCATTTACCTTAAAGGGATACTTTTAAGGAATCTTAAAGCCCTCTTCCTTTAAATATTTTTCATGGAGGAACATGTATATTTTCTAAGTGATATAGTTCATATTTTCAAAGGAAATAACTGAGCTTGAGTTTAACTAAATGGATCCCTCCCATCCCTCCACATTGTAAAAGCCTCTGAACTAATAGTTGCGGGGAAAGATATGGGGTCAACACTATGGAAGTATTATATCCATTTTCTTAAGTCTCTTTTACCATCCCACCATTTTCACTCAAGTACATCATAAAATTAGCTCACAAATGTGCTTCTCAAAATGGTGATCAAAAGGGGAAGCATGGGAAATACAAGTAAACTCGTCGGGGCTATGAATGCTTGCTGGCAGTTGGGCCATGCTTGTATGACATTAAGGATAACTTCGTCGAGGTACTGACCAGGCTCGCTGGTAGCGACACAATGTTAGAGACCATTCATATTGATGTATATATGATTTATCTAAACCTCCTATATGTACCTTCTTATATTTCTGATACGATGTAACCTTAAATATTAGATATTTCCCAAAATTTAGATTCATCATTTTAGACTTAGTCTGCTTTAAGTACTTATACTTTTTTAACTTATATTGCTTGAATCAATAATATGAGACTTCTTGTATCTTTGTATACAATTCTAGGTTGAGGAACTGTGCCAAAGCATCTAAGTAAGGTTTTGATTTAAATGGATGACCAATGCATTAAACCTTTAAACAAATGTAATTTCTAAGTATTTTTGAGAAAACTAAAGGGATGGATTTCATTCCTAACAAAATTAATCTTTGAATTGATTTGAAAAGAAGAAATCAAGAAGGTATATAATTGTTAAACATTCAGATTGAACATTTAATTTATCATATACAGTAGATGTGTGTAGAAGATTTTGACAGCCAAACATTACACATTCAAGATATCATAGAAGGCAACAATTAAAATATTTAGAGGAATTAACAGAGACACATTGTTCAGTTAATTAATCTCTTTTAATAATTATAACTTTGCAAGGGCTTTCATGGAGATTGATATTCGATCTAGCCTTGCCCAAACTTCTATGTTACCTTGAACATGTGCATAAATAAATATGAAAAACATAATTGGTAACAAGACAAACTTACATAGATACACAAGTTGTTCAGAATGAATCTAGAACCCTTCAATTATCTTCAGAAATAGATTTGAACATTATGAGCATGTAACTCGTTAATTACAAGGGTTCAACCTTGAATTCTTCGAATTACCAAATGCTTATAGAATCTAATTCCAAAATATCTTAGATCTAAACAAAAATTTATTACAAAATGAGATAATATCTGAAACTATTTTGGATTTACAAAAATAGAACTAGAAAGTAGCTATTCTAAATTAATTTGAATAATCAACACATTATTTAAGGGTTTTGTTTGATGACTGCTTCCTTTAACTGAATTTTCTACTTTCTGTTCCTCCTTTTCAACTTACTGCTCCTTATTTTCCTGTGATTGGTCATTGAATTCTTTGCATTTTTTTTAACTCTATGAGTTCAAGTAATTTATCCCATATTTTATCATTTGTGATAGAAAGTTTTGTTACTTTCCTACTTGCCTCATTGACTTCTATGTATTTTTCAAAAGTTGGAATAGTGATAAACAATGGTTAACTTCATTATGAATGAAAACATCACACTCTAGGCCTTCTAGGAATGCTTTCCCACTGATTATCCCTTTGACTTTGGAAAATTTGGTTCTATCTATTGCTATCTAGTGCAATTTGTATTTATAATCTTCTAGTGGAATCAATTGGCCACTAGAATGTCGTAGAGCTAGAAGTCCCTTTTGATGCAAATTATTGATTTTTTTGTGAAACTTTTTAATTTGTGCTTCCAAGTTTTGACACTCGTTCTTTAACCGTAACATCAAATTTATTTTTTTCAAAACTCTTCTTACCTCTATGACAATGTCAGTTCCATCCTCAATTCCAAATTCTTCTAGTTCTTCTTTTGTTTTAGAATTGATTACTTTAATTATTTTATTAGCTTCTCCAGGTATGTGCTCCAAATATTCTTTGATTCTTGTGATGATTGATTTTTATCTTTGCACTAACTCCTCCCATTCAAAAATAATTTGAATAGATGTCCAAAGTTCAATCATGGTAGAATTTATATTAATCCATAATTTCGCCTTTGCCTCTACTAATGTCTGTGCAATAAATTACTAATTCTTGTATTTCTCTATTTGCTTGGTTAATTCGATTTTCTTTTGAACTTCGACCAAATATGTATTATCAACACTTATCTTGTGATTTTGAATTTTCTCTAGTTGAGTTTAGATTTTTTCAATTTCAATATATTATGACAAATCTCCCATAAATTTTTGCAACTGCTCTGTTGAATTTTGGCTAGTGGGCACTGTCTCTGTTGTGGATGTTGTTGCTATAGAAAATCCTGTTACTAAAGTTACTATTGTAAAAGTTTCTACTCTAGTACTGAGTTGTAGATCTCTTTCCTTGATTAACTTTTCAATTTTTTCTTCCATCTTATGTATTTGTATGTTCTACTTGACAATCATTTGAAGCATGTTCTCCTTCTCCTTCTCTAAACAACTGACTTCTTGAGCTTGTGGATGTTTAGTTGTTGGCAGACTCAATTGTTTACTCAATGCTTGAATATCAACAATTCTTATTTTGATTGTTTCCTCAATTGCCTTTATATCTTTAGGATCTAACCCTAATTTTATAACTAAATCTTCAAGCCCTTTGATTTTAGCGTCCTTTACTAGAGATGGCATATTTTCCAATTTTAATCGAGAATGAATGTTATTTAAATAAGTATGTAGCTTAGAAGTTTCCATGGAAAAACTTGTCAGAGATGAATATATCATTTATCCTGATTGCTTATGAAGGTCAATATGGTCAATAGGATGTATTTTTTTGGTGTCAAATGAAAGCACATAAGTTTTATATTCTTCAACACTTTTAGGCACAAGGAACTTGGTTCCAAAAATGCAAATTGGAACTGGCATTTTTTCACTGTCAAGGGAAGAAAGTAATCTAGTATGAGTTATGGAAGATTGCTTCCAGAACTCTGCATATGTGGAAGTATTTAGGGCTTCATTTTTCTTCTCCATTTCTAAAAAATTTGCAAAAATACATTGTTGTTTTGAGAAGAAGGAGAATCCAATGTGGCTTTAGAAATTTGCTGTAATGAAAAAGGAGATTATGCTAATAGTACAATTGTAGTAATATTTTCAAAAGTTTGAGCTTCTGAATATTCTTCATTAAGATTTATAGTTTTTCTCTTTTTGAGTACTTTAAATGCTGATTTATGTAACTCTCAACCCGCTGGAGATATATTTTCTCTTGGTCTCTTTAGTTCTTTCTCTATCATCTTTGGAGTTTCCAATGTTGTTTGATGGAAACTGGCTCCTCAATCTCCTGTTATGTATTCTCTGTCCATTCTTCCTTGTTGGCATATTGCTCAATTTCAGGTTTTTCCACATGCATATATGGTGTATATTTCTGAGCAATTCTCATTCATTAGATTACTCCTAATGGATCATATATTTGGCCCTCATTTTCCATCAAATTTTGCTTATTAAAATACACCTAATTTACATCATTTTAAACCATATACCATCCATGTACACATTATTTTGACCAATTTATGAATATTCAGTTATATAAATTATGTTTTTCAATGTTTAGATATTTTTGCAAAAATTGGGTTTTTAGTGTATTTTTGGACAAGACTAAAAATTCTCGTAATGGCTCCATTGAAGTCATGCTTGTAGGACACCTGGGCTCGAGATTAGCATAGATATGGAAATATTGAGAACCAAGGATGGACGTGTACCTATTGGTTCATTCAAACCAAGCTAGAACATGCCCAATCAACTCTGGTCAAACATGTCCTACTGTTCGGAAAATCCCTAGGAAATAGGCCAAATTTAGTATTTTTTGGGATTTTCCAAATTTTGTGTAATTGAATGGATGGATTCAACCATGTTGGCATTATAGCACAAGATTGTTGGCATTATAGCACAGGTTTGGAGCTATGGCACAGGTGTTGTCCTTGATGGCAACCTTCCTTGGTATCAGATCTCAGTTCAGGCACTCAGAAAGTAGAAAAAGACATATATGCAGGTTCATCTAGACTAAGGCGCGTATACACGCGGGTTACACATTACAAAAGAGCGTATATGTTGGGGATCATTCTTTTGGTCCATGGCAGTTAGATCTTGGAACTTGAACATATGTTTTGGACCATGGCATCTCGTCAGATGTGTTGATCCCTAGTTTTGGGTTCATGGTATTGAAATGTTATGGTTTTGGACCATAGTATTGGGGAAGGCCTAAGGCTATAAAAGAGGAAGGAGATCTTGTGACAAATGATCATCTGAATTATTATTGAAGATCTAATAAAGTGCTAGAGCTGGTACATTGGGTGGTGATGCAGATCTGGATCTGAAGGAAGGAGGAACCTTAGCACAAAAGGAAGGATAAGGTCTATTCATGGGTCATAATCTTTAAGCCTAAATGATAGTATCTTTGTATGATTTTGATCTGCTAGATGTGGCGATTGTTTGATCTATAAGTCTGAAAATCTAGGTTAGTTAGTGATTAAATATCTGGAAGAGTGTGTTGTTCTTTATAGATCTGTATGCAGGTTCAGTGAAGCAAAGGCGCGTATACACGCAGTTTAGGTGAAGTAAAGGTGCATATGCGCGGGTTGTTCCATACGCAGATGCGTATGCACACAAGTTGGAGACTGTTGAAATTGCGTATATGCTTTAAGTTGTGATCTAGCTGTTTCAGCTCATTGTTGCTGTGTTCTGGGTTCTGTTGTGTGGTTTCTGGTACTGTGTTTTGGGTACAGCTGGCAGAGAAGTATCTACTTGATTTCAGATCTAGATTAGTGAAAAGGAGTTTGGTTGATGAAGAATTGATGATTGTTTGATGTTCATGGATCCAGTCTGAAAATTGATGAAACATGGTCCCTGGAAGAAAGAGAAGGTTGTAGCCCTCTATAGGCCCACCCTACGTAATAGTATCTTGGCTAGTGCAAGAGCTAAGGGGTTGTAGCTCCCTTCCAGGAGAGCCTGGAAAACGAGAGAGGGTTGTAGTCTCTGCAGGTTGCAGCCTCAACTGGTAAAAAGACTGCACCAGTATATTGTAAAAGAAGTTTCTAATTAAAAAGAAGATAGAGACGAATTGCAGCAGGTGGTTTTCACCCACATTGGGTTTCCACCTTATATCTTGTGTTCTTGTGTGTGAATGTTTCTCTGCTCTGTTTTACTGTCACTGGTTACTGTTATTTGATTCTGCATCACAGATTAACAATCATCATCAGAAAGATTAAGTAAAGTAAAAGCTTTCTTTGTATATGCGGGTTTCCTTCTGCATAATCGCGTATATACGCAGGTTAATTAAACTGAAGTAGTGTATATAAGTTGTTTTGAAAAATGAATAATTACCTTGATAATACTGATTCACCCCCCCCCCCCTC
>APFE030626083.1:321306-359960 GCA_000404065.3 Pinus taeda
GAGCAGATTGAAAAGAACAACACTTGGGAGTTGGTTCCTAGACCAAAAGATAAGAATTTCATAGGGACAAAATGGATTTTCAAGAACAAGTTGAATGAGAATGGGGAAGTTATTAGAAACAAGGCTAGACTTGTTTGTAAAGGGTATGCTAAAAAAGAAGGGATAGATTTTGAAGAAACGTTTGCTCCAGTTGCTAGACTTGAGGCCATCCGAATGTTCCTTGCTCTCTCAAGCTGTCAGAATTTGAAAGTTTTTCAAATGGACGTAAAATCTGCCTTTCTAAATGGGGACTTAGAAGAAGAAGTGTACATTGAGTAACCAGATGGTTTCATCCTTGGGAATGATCCAAATCTTGTATGCAGACTGAAAAAGGCTCTCTATGGTCTTAAACAAGCTCCAAGGGCTTGGTACTACCGATTGGACAAATATCTTCATCAACAAGGATTTTCAAAAGGATCAGCCGATAGCAATCTTTATTTAAAAATTGAAAATGACAAATTGCTAATACTTGTTGTGTATGTAGATGACATTATCTTTGGGAGCAATGAAGACACTGTGAGTCAAAGTTTTGCATTGGTGATGCAAAAAGAATTCGAAATGTCTATGCTTGGAGAACTGACATACTTTCTTGGGTTGCAAATCCAACAAAATGAAGGCAGGATCTTCTTGTCTCAAACCAAGTATCTCAAGCAGGTTTTGACGAAATATGGCATGGAAGATGCAAAACCAGTATGTACCCCCATGGTTACAGGATGCAGTCTCAATGCGAATGATGAATTAGCAGCTGTGCATCAACCAACCTACAGGTCTATGATTGGAAGTTTACTTTATTTGACAGGTACCCGACCAGACATCCATGCATGCAGTAGGAATAGTTGGAAGATTTCAGGAAAATCCAAAGGAGACGCATCTTCAGGCAGTGAAGAGATTTTTCAAATATCTTCAAGGGACACAAAATTATGGCTTATGGTATCCTAGAGATACAGATCTCACACTTCATGCTTATACAGATGCAGATTGGGCCGGAAGCGTGGATGACAGGAAGAGCACAAGTGGTGGTGCGTTCTTTATGGGTTCCAGATCAGTATCTTGGTTCAGCAAGAAATAGAGTTCGATTGCCTTATCTACAGCTGAAGCGGAATATGTTGCTGCTGCATCTTGCTGCACTCAACTCCTTTGGATGATGCAGACCTTGCAGGATTTTCAAATCACTTGTACACCAACTATCTCTATCTTATACGATAACACAAGTGCAATCAGCATCTCAAAGAATCCTGTCATTGCATTCAAAGACCAAGCACATACCGATCAAGTATCACTTTCTTCGGGAACAAGTGTTTGAACAATAGGTCAAATTGGAGTATGTTCCTTCTAAGGAACAAGTTGCTGACATTTTCACCAAACCTCTACCCAAGGGAACTTTTGAATATCTCAGACAGAAGCTGGGAGTTGTTGATGTATCATCTTGCTGTTAAATCTTATCAGAAAAATGGGTGTACGCGTGTTGGATAAGGAGTATCCGCGTACATAAGCTGGTTTTTATAGAGAAAGTCGCGTATATGGAGGCTTGATGGATATCAGAAGGAGCAAGCTATGGTTGAAGATATTCTGATGTGGGTCTGACAGAGACCATCCGACACAGTTTCAGGGGGAGCAGATAATCTTCTAATAATGCATTGTTGGCATTATTTTAGAAGCTTTTGGTTCTAGTTCATAGCTGTTGTTGATTTCAGGTGGAACAAAGGCAGAGGGCGAACAGAAGGAAACCTTGGTTGCTGATCTGAATGATGATTGACAGTTGCTGCTGTTATCAGTTGTTGATGACTTTTATAGGTCATATTTTAAATATTCGTCTCTATGTCATGTATCTCTTTCTTATATGGTGTCAAGGTCATGTAACGACCTATATTGGTTTCCCCACTATGCTTGGGATGAAGATGTAATGTATTTGGTCATCTTATGTAAATTTCTGATGTATTCCAATTGGTTGGATGGATGATCCCCACTTGATTGGATGATGGATGTATGTATTAAGTCTTGGTTCCTCTTAAAGAACATCCTTTTGCAGATCTTGCCTACAGTCAGCGGGCGCATGGTCAGCACAGCAGGACAGAGATTTCAGTATGTACTCAGGGGGAGCACAACCCTTTGCCCTTGATGACAAAGGGGGAGAATGATCTTGGTGTTGCCGGTGTTGCCATCAAGTCCAAAGGGGGAGATTGTTGGCATTATAGCACAAGATTGTTGGAATTATAACACAGGTTTGGAGCTATGGCACAGGTGTTGTCCTTGATGGCAACCTTCTTTGGTATCAAATCTCAATTCAGGCACTTAGAAAGTAGAAAAAGACATATACGCAGGTTCATCTAGACTAAGGCGCGTATACATGCGGGTTACACATTACAAAAGCGCGTATATGTTGGGGATCATTCTTTTGGTCCATGGCAGTTAGATCTTGGAACTTGAACATATGTTTTTGACCATGGCGTCTCATCAGATGTGTTGATCCCTAATTTTGGGTTCATGGTATTGAAATGTTATGGTTTTGGACCATGGTATTGGGGAAGGCCTAAGGCTATAAAAGAGGAAGGAGATCTTGTGACAAATGATCATCTGAATTATTATTGAAGATTTGATAAAGTGCTAGAGCTGGTACATTGGGTGGTGATGCAGATCTGGATATGAAGGAAGGAGGAACCTTAGCGCAAAAGGAAGGATAAGGTCTATTCATGGGTCATAATCTTTAAGCCTAAATGATAGTATCTTTGTATGATTTTGATCTGCTAGATTTGGAGCAGATGCGTATGCACGCAAGTTGCAGACTGTTGAAATTGCGTATATGCTTTAAGTTGTGATCTAGCTGTTTCAGCTCATTGCTGCTGTGTTCTGGGTTCTGTTGTGTGGTTTCTGGTACTGTGTTTTGTGTACAACTGGCATAGAAGTATCTACTTGATTTCAGATCTAGATTAGTGAAAAGGAGTTTGGTTGATGAAGAATTGATGATTGTTTGATGTTCATGGATCCATTCTGAAAAGTGATGAAACGTGGTCCCTGGAAGAAACAGAAGCTTGTAACCTTCTGTAGGCCAACACCTACGTACTAGTATCTTGGCTAGTGCAAGAGCTAAGGGGGTTGTAGCTCCCTTCCAGGAGATCCTGGAAAACGAGAGAGGGTTGTAGCTCTCTGCATGTTGCAGCCTGCATACTGGTAAAAAGACTGCACCAGTATATTGTAAAAGAAAGTTTTCTAATTGAAAAGAAGATAGAGACGAATTGCAGCAGGTGGTTTTCACCCACATTGGGTTTCCACCTTATATCTTGTGTTCTTGTGTGTGACTGTTTCTCTGCTCTGTTTTACTGTCACTGGTTACTGTTATTTGATTCTGCATCACAGATTAACAATCATCATCAGAAAGATTAAGTAAAGTAAAAGCTTTCTTTGTATACACGGGTTTCCTTCTGCATAATCACGTATATACGCAGGTTAATTAAATTGAAGTAGCGTATATAAGTTGTTTTGAAAAAGGAATAATTACCTTGATAATACTGATTCACCACCCCCCACCCCCCTCTCAGTATTATTTCCAACAAACCAAAATATATGGGATTTGGATAGACATGACTATTAGAGACATTTTAATCAATTTTGTTTATTATTTTTCTATTTAAGCCAAGACTATTGAAGACTTGAGCATGTAGAATTTTATGTAATCTGATTTTGAGACTCTTTGAAGACTGAAAGTTAATTGAAGAACCTGTTCATTTCATTTTCTATTCATGCTTGAGTGGGTAACTGATTTTTCTATTGTTGAGATCTCTTCAAGTGTGCAAGGCAAGGGTGGAGCCCCCCCACACCAAGCTAAGTGCATTTCTTGGTTAATTTAGCATCATTTTTATAAACTAGTTTTTGCTTCAAATTTTTTTAGATGTATGAATATTTATTATGATTGTTGAATTATTTATTTAATTCTAATCTACATATGATGGGACAACCAAGAATTCAAGTTAAATTCTCCTTCTATTTGATTATGAGCTATAATTGGAATTCATTTTCATTTCCTTGTTGAGTTATTTCTGAATTCTAGTTTCAATGCAATAGTAATAATGATGGAATAAGATTGTAAGGAAGGAAAATTTGAACCTCCTTAGTTAGGATCCACTTCTCTCTAATTTTATGTATCATAAACTATTGTTAATCAGTTAATTTTTGTTTCTCTTCATGAAAGTAATATTGTAGGAAATGATAACCTGGATCTCCTTAATTAGGAGCCTCTTTTCTCATTTACTATATATTGAATCATAAGCTATTAAGTTAAATTTTATATTTGTAATATGAATTTCCATCAATCTTTATATTTCATCTTCTAAAATTGAGTGCAATTAAAATCCTTATACTTTGGACATGCTTCCAAGCTTACAAACCCAAATTGATAATTAAATACTTGTGTTAATTTTCATAATAATTTGACCAAACATTTTGGTGATGTTTTTGGGGAAGCATACTTAGCGAGAGTCAAATAGGAAGATAAAAAAAAAAAAAAAAAAAAAAAAATTAAAAAAAAAAAAAAAAAAAAAAAAAAAAAAAAAAAAAAAAAAAAAAATTAAAAAAAAAGAAAAAAAAAAAAAAAAAATAAAAAATATATATATATATATATATATATATATATATATTATATATATATATATATAATATATATATAACAAAAAACAACAAAAAATAGTTTTTTTTTTTAGTTATGTTTCTTTATGCCTAGATATACAGATGAAAATGGTAGATACATTAAGAAAGATCCCCGAACAATTAAACCATTGGTAGAAACATGACTACTTCCATTAGAAATAACCACACTAATTGCTAAAAGACAACTTTGGAACAATTAGAGGAAAAACAACTCTAAGGACAAAGTTTAACTCTTTTCGAAAGACAAACTTTGTTAGCTTATGAACTGAAGAAAAAATAAGCACAAGAAGGAACATCTTCCATAAGAAAACAAAAAGAGACAAGAAAACCAAAAGATCAGCCTATCATTGAACCATTTCAATTTACTGAAGAAATCATGACAGATGAAGGGCAAGGATCTACCATCCTCACTCCAGAACAAAAGCTTCAATATGAAAGACAACAGAAAGAATGACAAAGACAAAGAGAAGAAGAGGCAAGGAGAGAAGAAGAAAGAAAAAGAGAAGAAGACACTAGAAGAGAATATAATCATAAAAGAAGAGAAGATGGAGAGAATGATGAAGAAGCTACTTTTGGATTTCCAATTGTAGATACTCGAGCAATTCTATGAAAATAAGTAAAAATGAAGAATATTCCTCCAATTTTACAAAATTTTCATGGAATGTCTTTTGACGATCCTAATTCCTTCATGTTCAAATTTAACATCTTATGTAGAGCTTATGGTTATACTGATGATACTCATAAAATTCATCTTTTTCCTGCTACTCTTAAAGCGGCTTCCTTAAAATGGTTTATGGGATTAAGAGAACACTTTATCACTTCTTGGGAAGAAATGAAGATTTTTTATTTTATTTTATTTATTTATTTATTTTCTGAAGAAATATCAAGCCTATTGCAGGCCTAGAGATTCAAAAGAAGATATTTTTTGAATGTATCAACACGAAGATGAGAGTTTGGAAGAATACTTGGAACAATTTTTGTATAATTTGCAAAAATCCAAACAACATTCTATAAATCTAGATACCATTAGAACAATTTTTCTTAAAGGAATAAAAGATGAGTATCTTGATATTCTCAATGTAATGGGTAAAGGAGATATTTCATATGTACCATTTGATGAAATAGCTGAATTATGTCAAAAGTACTCTAGAGGTACATCCTAAACAAGAAAAAGAGAAATAACTTTTAGAGCTTCTAAATCAACATCAAGAGGAGTAACAAGAGAAGAAATAGGAAGTTTGTTAGAAAACTTTAAAACAAATATTTTGAGCACCTTAGGAACACAAGTTGATGTGTTAAAAGAAAATAAGAAACAAGAAGAAGACGAACAAACAATGTCAATATTTTGTCCTAAGTGTAGGAAGAAGCATCTTTTACGAGAATGTCCTTTGGATAACATTCAAGTGTGTGAAATTAGTACATAAATTCATTCAACAGAAAATTGTCCAAAGCTTAAAGAATTGCAAATGAATCCAATAGAAGAATTACATGGAATAGATTCTCTTTACTATATGGCACCAAGGAGACCTTGGCAACCAAGGATTCCTCAACAATTCTTTGAAAAAAATCCCCAAAATTATTAATATCCTCCTCAAAATTCATGGAATGCTCCAATGCTAGTGCAAGCATGGCCTCCACAACAATACCAAAACCAACCAGCACAAGGTTGGCAAGGATATAGTTATGGAACTCAACCATCTCAAAAAATGTATCCTCAATAATATCAATATCCTTAATAACCATTTCAATTATCAACAATTATAACAAAATCCACAACCAATTTCATTTCCACACTGCACCATTATTAACTCAACCACAACAGCTTCAACTGCCTTCTAACCAACCCCCACCTAGACCAACTCAATTACCAGCTCAACCAGTAGCAAATCTGAGTAACAAAGTGGAAATACCAGCTTATAATGTGGAAGAAGTAACATATTCTATCCTTCCTATAATAGATGTCCACTTAAAGCCTGAGAAAGTATTACACAAAGATTCTCCACCAATCATAAAAGAACAAATTGAACAAGGAGAACAATATGAAAAATCTCATCTAGAAAATCGAATTCAGAAAGGAAAAGCTATTATGAATCAAACACCACCCTATCCAAAGAGGTTAGTAGAGAAGCAAATCAAACTTCCAATTTCTCTCCTCGAATTTGATATTTTAAATGAATTAAAGAATTCTTATGTCAAAATTCCTTTATTGCAAGCTATAAAAGATATACCAATCTATGGAAAAACAATTAAGGAATTATGCATTAAGAAAACTGGTAAAAAGAAAAGAGATCCACCCACAATCCAAGCCATTGGCCAATTAGTTAGTCTCATGTCTGCAAAGACCACAACTGAAAAATATATTCATCCTGGGATACCTATGGTTACTATTTCGATTAATGATTTTTCAGTTCCAAATACTCTAATAGATTTGGGAGTAGTTATAAATGTCATGACAACATAAACTATGAAATATTTGAAATTACCTAATATTCAACCTACTACTACAATTTTAAAGCTAGCAGACAGATCTAAAGTAGTACTAGAGGGAATATTAGAATACATCATTGTTTCTTTGGATTCATGGGAATATCTTGTAGACTTTCTAATCTTGCAACCAAAAACAAATCTAGAAGGCCATCCTTTAATTTTAGGTAGACCATGGTTAGCCAAAGCAAATGCCTTTATTGGATGTAGATCATAAAGTATGATTATAGCACATGTGGATGAAAGGAAACATGTTACACTCTATCCTCCAGCACAATATCCATCTCTATTAACATGGCTTGATGAACAAGAAACACAATCTGTTCTAAGTATTAATCAAGTCTTCAATTTTAGAGAGGAAGAAGAAAATGAGGATCTAATAGACCTTTTCATTTCAGAACCTAAATTTTCTGAACAGATTCAAATAACACAATATGAAGCTGCAAATCATCTTTTGAATCAATGCTTTCAGGAAAATTGTACTATTCAATCATTGCAAAACACATTTGAAAGTATTTTCCATGTTAACTCAATTACCAATTCACAAAGAAAAATCATTGAAATTAAACCTCGTGGGAGTTTAAATATTGGTAATAATCTAGAATCATCACAAGAAAACATGTAATTGAATTATTACAAAAATATTCAAAAGATTTTCATTGGGATTATACAAACATGCAAGGAATTCATTCGAAAACATTTATTCAACACCATATCTATACTGATGATCATATCAAACCAGTAAGACAACCACAAAGAAGAATAAATCCTATGATCAAAGAAATAGTGAAAGAGGAACTGCAAAAATTGTTACAAGTAGGATTCATCTCCTATTTCAGATAGGAAATGGGTTTCACCTCTAGTTGTGGTACCAAAGAAAAATGGAAAATGGAGAATATGTGTGGACTATAGGGAACTGAATAAAGCCACAATGAAAGACCACTTCCCACTACCATTCATTGACCAGGTACTAGATTCCTTAGCTGGCAAGAAATTATTTTCTTTTCTTGATGGATTTAGTGGATATAATCAGATAAAGATAACATTGAGGAACAAGATAAAACCACATTCACTTGTCCATGGGGAACATATGCATATAATGTTTTTCCCTTTGTGTTATGTAATGCCCCTGCTACTTTTCAGAGAGCAGTCCTTGCAATCTTTGTTGATCTAATTCATGAATGTGTAGAAGTCTATATGGATGATTTTACTATATATGGACATGAATTTGATGATTGTTTGAATAAGCTTGAGAAATTTTTACAGAGATGCATAGAAACAAACCTATCCCTCAGTAATGAAAAAATCATTATGATATTGAATAAAGGGATATTATTGGGGCACCACATTTCTTTTTCTGGAATAAAGGTGGATCCAAAAAAATAGAAGTCATTGTAAACTTAATGCCACCATCAACTCAGAAATAAGTAAGGAGTTTCTTAGGATATGCAGGCTATTACAGAAGATCTATTTAAAACTTTAGTAAAATAGCTCTTCCTCTATTTAAGTTACTTGCAAAAGACATTGAATTTCGATGGACTAATGATTGTCAAAATGCATTTGAAAAATTGAAAGAGAAATTGTCAATAGCTCCCATTCTTCGTGGACCAAACTGGTCATTGCCATTCCATATATCTACTGATGCATCTGATACAGTAATAGGAGCATCACTTGGACAAAAACAAAATAAATTTAATTATGCCATATACTTCATAAGTAAAAACCTAACACTGACAGAATTGAATTACACAGTCACAGAAAAAGAAATGCTAATTGTAGTGCATGCAGTCAACAAATTTAGGCATTATATAACATGCTATCAAGTATTAATTCATACGGATCATTCAACCATTAAATACTTAATGAACAAAGTAATTACCAATGGCAGAATTACTAGATGGCTGTTAATTGATGCAAGAATTTAATATCACTGTTCGAGATCGACCAGGCAAAGATAACCAAGTGGCAGATATTCTATCAAGACTTCATTCACCTGGTGATCAAATCCCTATTTCAGACAATTTTGCATATGAACATTTATTTTCTATTACAACTAAAAACCCATGGTTTGCAGACATAGCCAACTATTTATCATCTGGAACATTACCATCCCATTTCACCAATAAACAGAAAAGAAAAATAATTAGAGAAAGTGCTAGATATAATTGGGTCAATGATGACCCCTTCTATACTAGTTCTAATCTATTGATAAGAAAATGTGTTAGAGAAGACAAATTTTTTGATATTTTGAAAGCGTGTCATGACGAACCAAGTGGTGGCCATTTTGCAGACAAGTAGACAACATATAAGGTACTCAGACGAGTGGACAACATATAAGGTACTCAAACTTGGCTACTACTGGCCAACCATCTTCAAGGACTCAAAGGCCTATGTTAAAAATTTTGACAACTGCTGAAGAACATGAAGACCTACAATATCAGATGAAATGCCATTAAAACCATAGGTACTGATAGAGCCATTTGAAAAATGGGCTCTTGACTATGTGGGACCAAATAACCCACCTTCAAATGGAAATAAACACATTCTAATGTGTACAAATTATGTTACAAAGTGGGTAGAAGCAAAGGCAGTGGTAAGAGAAACAAAAGATACAGTGGTTTCATTCTTTTTTGAAGAAATTTTTGTTAGATTTAGATTTCCAAGACAGATTACCACAGATCAGGGAACATAGTTCACCTCCGAACTTTTAAGAGATCCTAAAGAAAAATATAAAATTAAACACAGAAAGTATACTCTGTATCATCCTCAAGCAAATGGACAAGTAGAGTCCTCTAGCAAAGTCCTAGAAAATATCATGACGAAAACAATGTAGATGAACATGAAAGATTGGTCAGAAAAGTTAAAGGATGCACTGTGGGCATAGAAAATTACATGGAAGAATACAACTAGATTCATTCCATATCAGTTAATATATGGTAAGGAAGTTCTGTTACCCATTGAATTTCAAATTCAAACAATTAAACTTGCTGTAAAATTGGGAATGGATTTGACAAAGGCACAACAACAAAGAGTCATGCAATTGAATGAATTAGATGAAATAAGATAGCAAGCATTAAAATACACGTCACTAGTGCAACAACAAAGAATTAAATGGCATGACAGATTTATTAAGAGTATAACTTTTCAAAAAAGAGACTAGACACTACTCTTTGACTCCAAGTTCAAGGATTTCAAAGCAAAGTTTAGAACTCATTGGCTTGGGCCATATGAGATAGAAGAAATTTTCGATAATGGAGCAGTTAAAATAAAAACAATTGATGAAGAAGCAACTTCATTTATAGTCAATGGACATAGGCTTAAGGTCTATAACAAGCTTATCAATAAAGAAGAATTTTTGAAAAGAGTCTCAATAGGAAACAATATGGAAATAATGGAACAACATAGTGATATGCCTTCCTTACTTCCAGAAGAATAAAAAATATATATAAAAAATAATAGTTTTTTGTTGTGAAAATCTAGGAAAGTGGCACGATACAAACTCGAATTCATATTGGAAAACCAACTAGTTTGGATAATATGAATTCCCTAATTCCTTTTACTTTTATTTATTTATTTACTTTGTAGAAGTCATCCTCCATCATTCCAAGACTTGAGGACAAGTCTTAAAATAAGCAAGGGGGAAGATTTGTAATAAAACTATGCAAATAGTTTCGAGCAATTGTATTGCAAAAGGAACCTGAGATATCAACATTGCAGAAGGGACCTGAAACAACATGAAAAATAATATTGCAGAAGGGACATAAGATATCAACATTTCAGAAGGGACCTGAAGAAACATTCAACATAACATTGCAGAAGGAACCTAAACAATCAATAATCAACAGAAGGGACTTGAGTCAATATCAGATGTGGAAACATAAACAAATAAGCAAATACTAGTGTTTACATTCCATTAGAAAATATTTTTGAAGAACCATCATTATGAGTCAAAGACGAATCAGCAAAGGACATCATCAGTTAGTATTGACAGCAAGCTATTATGGAAGTACAAGTACAGTAAGTGAAAAAAATTTCTCTTAGAACCTTTGATTTTTTATTTTTTTTCTAGAAATTGATAAAACTAGTTTAACTTGATATGCATCCCATTACACTACCATTCTACGTTCCACATTTATCGTACTTCATTAACTTCATCATAATAATCCTACCATACAATAATCCTATCATCATAATAATCCTATCCATTACAAACTATCATGACATATCTATTACCTTACCATACAATAATCCTATCCATCCCTACATATTTTATAAGCATTTTTTATTAAAAAATAAGGACTCCATGTTTTTCCCCTTAATTTTTTTTTTGGTTGACCTATACAAACTATACAAAGGTTAATGTCATAATGAGAATAATTTTATTTTAAAAAATGACCTATCCTATGGTCATTTTAAAAACAAATTAAAGAGATAAGTAATAAAATGGAAAACCTAAAGTATGACATAAGGAGCACAATAATGTAAAATGCATGATTGTAAAAGCATAAGGTATATGCGTAAGATATATGCCTAAGGTATATGCAAAGGAATGAAATCAAAACATGAAAATGGAAAGACATAAACAAAGGTGGGAATATCGAATAATGAAGGTGGCCATGAATAGAGATGATATGGTGTAGCGGTGATTAGACAGGCCTATACATTGTAGAGCCATGGGGAGGACGCAATCATGGGAGGTATAGTATGCAGGTTAGAAGGTAAGTTGACATATTAAATGATCAAACAAGTTCAAATACTAAGAAAATATATTTGCAAAGCTTTGTATTACGTTTTTTTAACTCAGACATGTATTACGAAGCTCTTTCACCATCATTACCCGATTTAAGCTAAGGGAAAGGATGATAATGTTGTGCAGACAAATGCACACATTAAACACCTCGTGAAAGAAGCCAAAACTAAAAAAAACGTAGAGAAAAGTGTTAAAAGAGAGAAGCTAGAGCTATGAAAGAGTAGTGTAGAAATAAGCAAGGAAGTTGTGGAGAAATAAGGAGTTTAGGCATTGGTTTTAATGCTAAGCTGAAGATTGAGTCCACTATTCACCGAGTGGGTTGAAATGCTCCAACAAACCCTAGGATTTGCACAGGATAATTAGGTAAGGATTGATTCTCAATTCCGGATTTTGCTGAGTCTTGAATGGATTTAGTGGTTAAGTAAACTCAAGATTGTTTTAAGAAGGGTCACATGGAATTCCAGTTACAAACCGAGTCTCTGTCACTATTTAAAAATGTTTCCACTTTTAAGCCCAAACCGTGCCTCCATTCAGAACAATTTTGCCACCTGTGAGAAGTGTGAATCCTCAAAAAAGATTGAACAAGAGTCCTAATCGAATTTTCATTTTGTCAACACATGAAAAGTTATTAACTCGGAGTCATCACAAGACCACTCTGAGATCATGTATCTTCATTAAATTTCGAAATCTCTCCATGTAGATTTGATGTATGAAACAGTGAGCATATCCTTTATACACAGTAAACGTAATTTTCATACACCGTGAGCACATTTTTGTGAAGAATACTATGCACAATCAACTTATGTGAAAAGAAAGGCAAAGCAAGAATTCATGATCACATAAAATGAATTTTCTCTCCATCTTTTACACAATGATTTTTTTAAAAAGGGACAAAGAACTTGTTTTTCTTTCAAAACAGAGAATGATATTTTTTGACAGTTTGATAAAATAGATACCAAAAACATGGATTGTAGAGAAATAAAAGCATTTGTTAAATTTTTTTTATGATCTTTGCATGAAAATAATTTGTTTTGACAAGTAGATCATTCATCTTTGCAATAGAATAGAGGAAGTTGAGAAAGATTTGAGCAAGGGAATCATTTTGTTTTTTTTTCAAAAGATCAGGTAAGCCTTTTGACACAATCCATAAATAAAAATTACTTGAATAAGAGGATGTTTATAATGAGGATGTTGAATGTACAAGAGTACATAAAATGGTATATAGAGAACATGTCCACCGAATTAGAGCCAAGTGAATTCAAGGTAGAAAATTGGGGAAAAGAGGCCATATCAGGTAGGGTTGATAAGATTCCTTCAGAAGTTCAAAGGGCATAATGATAGGATAACAAAAGAGTTCATAAACAATTATAGTCAAGGTCAAAAACCAATGGGTAACCTATCTGTTCCACTAAGCCTAGAATTCATTTCCAAAGCTCTAGATCTTCCATTAGAAGGTGAAGAATACCAAAAAGGCTTGCATTTTAAAGACAAAGGGTGGAGTTTCTTTTTGGAAAAACATAAAAATTGATCATTTGAAAGGAAAAAAGGCATTCCAAGGGATTGGTTGAATGAACCTTGGGCAAAGTTGGTGTTAATCATTTAGAGAAGCTATATCAGGTAGGGTTGATAAGATTCCTTCAGAAGTTCAAAGGGAATAATGATAGGATAACAAAAGAGTTCATAAACAATTATAGTCAAGGTCAAAAACCAGTGGGTAACCTATCTGTTCCACTAAGCCTAGAATTCATTTCCAAAGCTCTAGATCTTCCATTAGAAGGTGAAGAATACCAAAAAGGCTTGCATTTTAAAGACAAAGGGTGGACTTTCTTTTTGGAAAAACATAAAAATTGATCATTTGAAAGGAAAAAAGGCATTCCAAGGGATTGGTTGAATGAACCTTGGGCAAAGTTGGTGTTAATCATTCAGAGTTACTTTACATGTGATAATAGTATAGTATAGTTTACCTCTATCATATTATACTACTTCAGCATATCAAGGGAGAATCAAAACCAATCTACCCTATTTCTTCTCTAAAAAATTAATCAAAATGATAGAGAGTGTGAAGAGTAAAAACTAAAAGTGAGGAGACACACATCTATCATCAGGGGCTTATTAGAATACTGGTAGAACATCAAATAAAAAGTAAAGGTTGGGCATGGAAGGAATTTTTAGCCCAACATCATATTGAAGAACAAAGAGTAGAGGAGAAATATGAACCAATACATAAGACAAGAAGCATAATGGATTCTCCCTTCAACATGAGGTATAGATCCAAGAAACAACAAGATAGTATCATGATTTAGAAGGAGAAATATTTTCTATCTATTTCTTGGAGGCCTAGGAGGAAAATCCAAGAAGAAACAAGTACTGAGGAAAATGATCCTAGAGTGAAAATTGTTGAACCTCCTCCCACTGCAAAAGAAATTGATGAAATCATTGAGAAAATGCAAAAGGAAGCCTATGAGAGACCTCAAGAGAGGGATTTATACATTGAAAATTTTGAGGTGGGAGCTATCTCATCACACTCATTTTCCAAAGATACAAAAGAAGAGGAAGGAGAGCTACACCTCAAGAAAATCAAAGAGTTAACAAAAGAGTTGGAAGATAACAAAATTTTAGAAAGACATTTGAAAAAGGAAAACAAGATGTATAGTAAAAACAACAAAAATATAATCAAAGAGAATAAAGAGTTGACCGAGAAGGTTAACAAACTTGAAACTAAACTCCCTCATAGCTAAACATGCTTACATATGGTTGAAAGAGAAAAACATGTGGCAATATAAGTATGAAAGGCAGAAAGTCAAGACCATCATCTACAAGGAAGGGAAGTTTAAAGGCATTGATTATCTTTTATAGGCTACAGAGGCTCAGATCAAGGTCAATAGAGACATGGGCACTCAGAAGGTCAAAAAGGAGAAAGCAAGCATGAGGACATGCTTGCACATCAACAAGGGGTAGATGTTGGCCCTCATTTTCCATCAAATTTTGCTTATTAAAGTACACCTATTTTCCATAATTTTCAATCATATACCATCCATATACACCTTATTTTTACCAATTTATGCATATTTAGGTATATAAATTATGTTTTTCAATTTTTATATATTTTTGCAAAATTTGGGTTTTTAGTGTATTTTTTGACAAAACTGAAAATTCCCATAATGGCTCCATTGAAGTCATACTTGCAGGACACCTGGACACAATCTAGGCATAGATATGGAAAGCTTGGGAACCAAGGATGGATGTGTACCTATTGGTTTGGTCAAACTGAGCTAAAACAAGCTCAGTCAACTCTGGTCAAACATGACCTGCTGTTAAGAAAATCCCTAGGAAATAGGTCAAATTTAGTATTTTTGGGGGTTTTCCAAAATTTGTGTAACTGAATGGATGGATTTGACCAAGATAGATGGGATTAGGATAGATATGATTGTTAGAGACATTTTAAGCAAGTTTTTTTATTATTTCTCTATTTAAGCCAAGACTATTGATGGCTTGAGCATGTAGAATTTTATGTAATCTGATTTTGAGACTCTTTGAAGACTGAAAGTTAGTTGAAGAACCTGTTTCATTTCATTTTCTTTTCATGCTTGAGTGAGTAACTGAGTTTTTTGTAGCTGAGATCTCTTGAAGTGTGCAAGGCAAGGGTGGAGGGCCCCCAGACCAAGCTAAGTGCACTTCTTGGTTAATTTAGCATAGTTTTTATAAACTATTTTTTGCTTCAGATTTCTTTAGATGTATGAATATTTATTATGATTGTTGAATGAATATTGATTTAATTCTAGTCTTCATATGAAGGGACAAACAAGAATTCAAGTTAAATTCTCCTTCTATTTGATTATGAGCTATAATTGAAATTCATTCTCATTTCCTTGTTGAGTTATTTATGAATTCTAATTTCAATGCAATAGTAATAATGATGGAATAAGATTGTAAGGAAGGAAAATCTGGACCTCCTTAGTTAGGAGCCACTTCTCTCCACATTTTATGAATCAAAAACTATTGTTAATCAAAATTTTTGTTTCTCTTCATGAAAGTAATATTGTAGGAAAGGACAACTTGGATCTCCTTAGTTAGGAGCCTCTTTCCTCATTTACTGTATATTGAATGAGAAACTATTAAGTTAGATTTTATATTTGTAATATGCATTTCCATCAATCTTTATATTTCATCTTCTAAAATTGACTGCAACTAAAATCCTTATACTTTGGACATGCTTCCAAGCTTACAAGCCCGGATTTATAATTAAATACTTGTGTTAATTTGCATAATAATTTGACCAAACAATATAACCAACTAAAAATCAACTTAAACTTCACCTCGATCAAAAAGTTAGTGACTTCTTTTTCTATAGCTCTAGTGCTGACTATGAATGGACCAACCTATGCTTTTAATTTAAACTGAGCTTTTTGTTTTATGGAAACAAAATGAAACTCATCCATGTTAATCATATGTTTAATGCACTCGATTGCAAAAATCCTCATGGGGAGGAACACTAACAATTTATATGGCTGAAGCTCGCAGCCATAACTCCTGAGTTCAGTGAAATTTTGGTATAAATACCAGTCTACAACCTTAGTTTTCTCACTCAGATGCAAAGTTTTCTTGATAGATGTTGAAACACTGGGGAATGCATCACTGTCTAACAAACAAGTAGCTGTATACAAGAATTGATTAAAAAAGTTATTGAAAGAAAACTCTTTAGAGGTTTTTCTCACTAAAGATGTCCAATGTATCATTGACCGAGGTTTAAATTCAACATCCAAATTTTGTAAAGGAAAGTTGAATCTTTATGATTGATGATATAAGAACAAGTAAACCAAGACTGGTTGATGCTTAAATGATCCTTTAGCACTAAACTTTAAAAATTGATCATGAATTACATCGGAAAGAAACTAAATGTAGTTGAACATAATTGAAGGTTATTTTACCAGAAGAGAACACTAATAGAAAGCCCAAAATGACTTCATCAACCCATTTATCACTGAGATATCCTATCAGATAAGACACTAAGGAGATAACCTACCTAGACATCTCATGGAAACATTGTTGAGCGATAAGGTGGGTTTGTTCTAGGTAATTTTGAATTTTTTTGGTAAAAATGACTCAAATATGTGAGCTCTTAGTGAGAAAGAAAATTTCTAATAGATTTCCATTAGAGAATCAGAATATAAAGGGTGTAAAGAGACTTGATGGTTTAAATGGAGGGCGTCGAAAATTTACTCAACTATTATATGGAAAAGAGTTTCATTGTTATGATCGATTACAACTTTTTGGCTAGGAAGATATCGGGCTCCACACTAGGTGACAAATTCTGGAAAATGATGGGTTTGAGGGAAACAAAATTGGGGTAGTATGGATTCCAAAAAAAATAATTTATCACTGACGTTTCGTACTTTTAAAATTCCCAATTGTGAAGTTCATACAAATCGGATTCAAAATTGGTCTTTATAATTTTTAACTGAGTGTCAACCAGTGGGAGTTCGTCCAAGTTAATGACAGGGGGTAGCAGAGGATTATATACAAGAGCTTTTGATTTTCCTTTATGGGAAGCCATTAGGAAAAAAACATCATTGAGAAAATCTAGAGAGAGTTAACCGAAAACGATGATAATTAGAGGTCATTGTCTGCTTGGATTCTGCTTGTAGTGTTGTTCTAAGAATTGTAGTGACAAGAAAAATTGGTAAATGGTCGATTTGAAAAGGAGAAAACGTTTATTAAGAACTAATATTTTTTTTATTAGCTTTATCGTTATTGGTGTGAGGGATTAAATGCAGATGAATGTTGACGGAGAATGAATGAGCAACGATCATTTTCTAGTTTTAACCGGAGGGATAGCAGTGGCTATATGTAGCATGATATACGCAGGTGGTGAAAATAGAGGCAACTATGAATGGTGGGAGAGTGGTTTGCGCGGCGCGGGGGATGGGGGGGGATGTGGTAAGTGGTATTGAACAGAGGGGGCCTGCAATTGTTTTGGGGCTGCCGGGTAGGGAACAAAAAATATATGGAATTTGCTTTGCGGACGCCCTTGCCCCCCTGCGCCCCCCCCCCCTCTTCATTATCGTTTGGGAATGTGGGGGGTCTCACTATTTTCTTTGAGCCATTGATCTTGCCGCATGAGATATTAACAATTGAGTATTGTGCATTTTTTAACTATTAACAAGTGATGGTCACATCAATTTATTATAGAAAAACATGAAATATAATAAACAATGGTGAACGACATTTAAACATGCACACTATTATTGGGATATTTTTATTCTTTTATTTCTTTTTCTATCACTTTATTCTTTATTCTTCTGACATTTTTTATTCTCTTTTCTTGCTATTCTTTTATTTCTTTTTCTACTTTTCTATATATATATATATATTTATATTTTTTCTTTCTTTATTTATTTGAACACAAAGGAAAAAGTACAAAATATTAATAGGGTAAAAATAAGTTACAACATTGGATCCATCTGGGACTGCTTCCCCCTATGGGATGCAGAGAACTTGTAGATCCATGCAACTTCTCCTTGGGCTATGGAGTCTTTGTTGTGAAAAGCACACTTGTTGCTAAAAATAAAAAAGTTACAATTGTGATGATTTCAAACATTTAATACTGAATATAATGCTTGAGGTATTTCCCATTGACTGAAAATGAGGAATATTGTCCTTCCAGGTTTCATAAAATGAGTGTATTATTCCCCTTCACTTTTGCAATGATGAAAGGTCCCAACAATAAATTATCAAACTTTCCATGCTTGCCTCTTTCCTCTCTTATTGCATCCCATCTCAGCACTAGATCTTCTTGTTTGAAATCTCTTTCTCTAGTCTTCCTGTCAAACAATCTCTTCATTTTATCTTGATACTGTCAAAGTTTATGCTGAACTTAAGCTTCGTCCTGATTCAGTTCAATGAATTGATTGATCCTCCTTTAAAATTCATCTACTTATTCATATGACTCCTGTAAAAACTTCATAACTAGAAATGCTAATCGTGTAGGGAAATTTGATTCAATTCCATATACAAGTTGAAAAGGAGGTTTACCAGTAGATCTTTTAGGTGGAATTCTATTTGTCCATACTGCATATGTGAGATGGATGTCCCAACTTCTTTTGTGATCTGCCAATACTTTCTTAATGACTTTAATCAGACTTTTATTTGATGATTCTTCCAACTCATTACCTTGTGGAAAATAAGAAGTAGAATGATGTAATGTAATCTGATATTTCTTCATAATTATATCATTTTGGTACTATTAAAAGTTTGAGCATTATCTGTAACAATTTGTCTCGGGCAACCAAATTTGGACAAAATGTTTTCTTCAATGAGTTTTATCACCACTCTATCAGTTGCATTCTTAACAGGAATTGCTTCTACCCATGCTGTGAAATAATCAATGGCTATTAATATCCATCTATGTTGATTGCTGGAAGCTCGAACTAATTCACCTATGAAATCTAATCCCCATTGTAAGAAAGGAGTTTCAATTGAAACTGGACAAGGGGAAGTGTTGCTAGCCTCTGTTTTCCAGCAAATATTTGACATGAGATACAACTTCTCACCTTTTCTCCAACATGTGTAAACAATTTGGGCCAATAGAAACCTATTCTCAAAATTTTATATGCAGTTACCTTCCAAGCATAATGTCCTCCACAAATGCCTTCATGTAACTACTCAATTACACCTTCAGTTTCATTCTCAGTCAAACATGATAGGAGGATATTCAAAGGATCCTTCCAATACAAATTTTCATTTATTATACAATACTTCACGACCTTGAGTCTAAGAGATTTTCATTGATTCTTTGTAAAGTCAAGAGGATACTCAAAATCATGAATAAAATGCACCATGTCTTTGCACTAATATGAAAGTAAAATTTTATCATCAATATGTGAAGGAAGCGGGACAAGAACTGCACAAGAAGAAGGTTCTTGTGGATTCTTCTCACTTGAAATCTGCATGATAGTGTTGATAACAAGTATTTTACAATTTGATTCAGCCAAAAGTTTAGCTAAACCCTGTCCTTTCACCAAATTCGTAGGTCTGATGTCTATATCAAACTCAAGTATCCTAGCAATCCATCTTCCCCTCTTTCCACTTGTATCAGGTTGAGTTAGAACTGTTTTTACTGCATTGTTGGGAACATAAGAAATTATAGGAGAATGTAAGACATAAATCCTGAATTATTTCAAAGCTTGTACCAAGGCATAAACTTGTTTCTCTTTTATTTCATATCTTAGTTCAACATCTCTCATAACCTTACTTAAAAAGGAAATTAGTTGCTCATATTGATCATCATTTCTTTGTAGTAAAACAACTACTATAGTAGCATCTGAGGCAAAGGAGAAGATACTAAAAAGTTTTGTGTAATATGGACTAGCTAGTACTATGACTTATGAAATTGCCTTCTTGATCTATGAAAAAGAATATCTAGCCTATAATTCAATTTAACTTCATGGTCCTTTTTAAGCATATCAATAATATCTTTAACAATGTCAGCATAATTAGGTATACATCTTCTTAATATTTTTTTTCTTCCTAAAATTGATTGAATTCCCTTTTTGTTTCTAGGTAAACTGGTTACTTGAATTGTTGAAACTCTTTTTGGATCGATAATAACTCATTCGTTTGAAATTATATATATTAATAGCTTTCCTTCTTTCGTTGCGAAAAGTGACTTTTTAAGATTAAGAGAAATCCCATATTTTTTGCATCTTTCAAAAACTTTCCTCAAGTGTTTCTTGTGTTTATCATCAAAATCAGATAACACAGTTAAATCATCAAGATAAATGACAATGGATTTATTTATCTTTCCAACAAATGCCAAATCCATTGCTCTTTGGAATGTTGCTTCAAAGTTGATTAAACCAAATGGAATCTTGGCATACATAAATGTACCCCATGGATTTTGTAAATTATGTATTTTCTTTGTCTTCTTGACTAACCAGAAAAACCATCTAACATTGAAATCTTGTTAGAACCTGATACTGTCTGAAGTAATTGGTCCATCTTTGGTAATGGACAATTATTGTTTAAAGATATTTTATTTTATTTTTTAATTTATTATTATTATTATTTTCTTTTCAGATTTCTAAAATCAAACACAGTCTTATTTCTCTATTTTCTTCCTAACATGCATCAGGTTAGCTATCTATTCAAAATATTTTAAGGGAACAATCATTTTTGCACCCAATAACTTCTTTACCTGTATTTCAATGATTGGAAGCAAGACTGGATTTGTTCTTCTTAATTTATGTTGAAATGGTTTAGCTCCTGATGTGAGTGGAATTTTTTGCTCAAGAATGGTTGTGTCATAGGTTTTTAATTCTTCGTATGACCATGAAAATACATCTATGTAATGTTTCAAAAGATTGATATATTTGTCTTTCATCTCTTGAGGCAATGATGCTGGAATTTTAACATTTCTTCTTTCTTTAGAAGTACCAATATTACAATCCTGAGAATCTTCTTGTTGTGAATTTAGTAATGAAGTTTTTAAGACATCATTATGATCAATTTTTTTTTCAAGGAGAACCAAACCCTTTGGGATGTAATTATTTGATAATTGAACGATATCATGATCAACAATTTTTTGTTTTAAATGTGAATTTGAATCATCTTCATTTGATATAATTTCATCAATATTTTCTTCTTCAACATGTAATGCAAAAAATTCATCTATTGCTTGTAATTTTTTTTTCAACTGCTCATCATCTTTAAAAACTTGCCAATATTTCAGATTGTTAGGAATGGAAGGTCTATACTTTACTTCAATTTGATAATGTAGTTGCAGAGGATCAAGTATTTTGAAACAACTAGTAGAAATTGGCAAAGCATCAACATGGATATTTTCTTCTCTTGGTATTGATGTGATATTGAAGGCTTGAAAAAATAATTATCTACACTATCCCAAGTTTCATTTCTATAATCTCCGAGCCTAGGATGCTTAGCTTGACAAAGATTTCTGATCTGTTTTACAATCAACTATGAATCACCATATACTGCCAAGTTTTTAACTTTCAAACTCTTAGCTAACTCCAATCCTAAATTTAGGGCTTCATATTCTTCCACATTGTTTGTGACTTCAAAATCTAATTTAAAAGATTGGGTTATATTTTTCTTATCAGGAGAAATGAGTACAATTCGAGTCCCTGAAGAAAACCAAATCAACTAATAATACACACTCACACTCATAAAATAAATATCAGACATATAGAAAAACCAAATATGGTGGAAAAGGCCTCAGCCTTACAACATTCCTCACATTCTCATTATTAATCAATCCAATGTACAAAGGATGATAATAGTACAAATAAATACATGAGGAAGTTAGTCTCAAGATAGTACATCTATCTTGGATACTATGGTTGAGAAAATATCTCAACAACACACTAATATAGGAGCCTAACTAGTTGGAGAGAATCTCTCAACCAACTAAGCCTAAATTGACTCCTAACCATGAGGAACAAACTCATTCTAGAAATGACTCTCTTCTCAAAATCACTGATCATTGCCCTGATGATGGACTCACTTAGCCAGTCCGAAACGTTGGTTTCATAAAAAAAGTGCACAGGTTTTCCACTAGCATTTCATTCTAGAAAGGTAGGATTAAATCCTAACTTTCATGATTTTAATTAATTTAATTATTTGGACTTAGAATTGTTTTTAATGTGAGAGTGAGGCTAACATTCCCCCCCTCAATGACAAGTCCAAATTAAGAACCAAGGACCATCTTCCAAGTTCTCATGCTAAAAATCTTGATCCTCAAAAAACATTTGCCTGAAAAACTGCCAAAGCTGGATGCTGAAGAAATTGCAATATGAAGAGACCATGAGTTAGCTACATGTTTGATTCCTTTCTGAATGACGCTTGAAAACTCCATCACGTTCCAAGCCGCAAAAGGATCAAACTGTCCTTTTCTTGTAATTAGCATCCTTTTTCCACTGACAAAATATAGAGAACGCCCACTGGCTGATGACGTTGAAAAACAACTCACTGTTGCTTTTGTTGTGTTTGAAAAACCACTCGCTGCTAACTTTGATGTCGATAGCCCACTAGCGAACTTGTTGATGCTCACTTGCTAATGGAAATTCCCACTGGTTGCTTTGCTGATGTTGTCGAGACTTTCAGTCTGACAACCACTGTTAATCTCATCGACATTTTCCCCCCTTTGTCAGCTGAAAGGAGAGACAATTGTTTTCGAATCATTTCTGAACTCCCCCCTTTAGGTGTAGGAGTGTTTCACTGGTGTACTCCCTCGTTCAAAGACTTGGAAGCATCACTCTTCTCTAGGAACTCAGTTCTTTGTAGTTGCAACTCAAGTTGTAGGAACTCAATCATTTCATGTGCATGTTGAAGATGCACTTGAATATTAACAAGATTTGTTTCGCTGATGTTCACCATGTCACCAACTGATGATAAAATCAAATTGTTAAGAATTTGGGACAGTTGAATGTGTGTTGCCATGTTAGCTTGCTCACTTTAAATTCAGGCTTGCTTGTACTGTTGCTTATTGCTGATTCTTTTAAACACTTGCTAGAGTTTTATAACTTGGTTGCTTGAACTCTTGATTTCACGCTCGCTTGATGATGATTTCTTTGCGTGAATGCTTCACTGACACTTTGTGAATGCTTAAATCAACTTCACACTGGTTCATTTGTTGTAGATGTTGTGCTTTGAACTTTTGCACTTGATTGTGACACGCTCACTTGCGTTAAACAATGGCTTGATTTGATGCTCACTTGAAGAATATAATACTAGAATTCACAATTGTTTGATGATGATTGCATTCTAGATGGCTTGCTTGAACTTGTTTGATTGATTACTGACACTTTGTTCTTTCTTGAATGTACTCACTGAATGTGCTGATTTCAAAAAAGAAAGGGTGTCGAACACTATAAAAAATGCACGAGAGAGACAAATGACAAGTTGAATCTTGATGAATCAGTTGAATACTTACTTGACTTAATGTATTCACCTTAACAATTCAAATTAGGGTGTCGGTTACAACTAAGAATGCACCTGTAGAATTCAGTGAAAAAATGTTTATCTACAAGTGATACAAAAAGTGTTGATGATGTTGATGTCATCTAGGCCTGAAATGCTTGATTTTGTAGCATCCTTAGCTTGATTTCTTTGATTACATGATGTGAAATGTGCTTTCTTGGAAGATATTCTTATCAAGTTGATGATGTGACACTTTGTGCTTGTGTACTTAAGCTTGACTACAGGAGCTTGATTAAGAGTTCTTATACTTAAGCTTGCTTATGTGCATGTAGTTGTTTAAGAATAATAGAAAGAGATAATTTGAACACAAGTCATGCACACACATTCATTACACATGGTGTACCTAAGATCCCCTTATTCAATTTTGGGTGGATCTAAGACACAAGCACCACAAAAATTATGATTTTATTAATTACTAGAGTACATCATTCTTCAATGTCACAACTTTGTCATGAAAACTTCTCAATGAGAATGTCACACTTGCAAACCTTGGAAGCAAATTGTCTTCAAAAATTCCCTGCACCGACTCAATCGCTCTCAAAGTAAAATATTACTTTGGATTACAATAATCACTTTCACTCAAAAAAATTCACTTATCGCTCCAAATTTAAAAAATATGTACCTTATTACTTCAAAATAAAAAAATAAAAAATCCCAAAATTCAACTTATCACTCCCAATATCACTTATCACTCCAAACAAAAAACTTTATTATAAACACTTATCTCTCCAAAGTGACAAAACTCACACCTTTGTATACATTTCACATGACATGCTTTCAAGCTAGGATATAATAATTTGATCAAATTAAAAAAAATGGTTATGTTCCTTTATAAGAATTTGATGTCAAATCTGATTGCAAACTAATTATTTTGTTGGCTTGAGGAGATTCCATCATTGGACCTTTGTTAAGTGCAGAGCTAAGAATTGGTGTAATTGGAAGTGACACTGATCAAAATTATGAACGATTATTCTTATTCAGCTCAAAGATAAATGAGGATAAAAAATCAAATCACAAAAGTGTGAATTTGATTTCCTTGTTATAGAAATGCTAACCTCTTTGAATTTGATTATGAATATAAAAAATTTCTCCCCTCCCTTTCACATTCCACAATCTACCTCTATATGCTGGACTGCCACGTTCAGATCAGGAGCTTGTATTTGGGCCAAGTAGAGAACCAACAATAATATTAGTGGAACGCAGGGCACATTACATGAAAATTTATTATCTTGAAGATGCTATTCCAAATTACATGCATGTTGCAGTATCAACTGTGTCATCAACTCATCATCATGAACCTTATGGTGACATTTTGGCGATCGCCGACAAAGTCAGAAAAAACATGCAATCTCGAAAGGATATGAGAAAAATTATAGTAACATAACAACTTCCAAATCATGTGATAAAGGGGGGCCCTGGTGGTGCACTACCGATCCATCAAAATAAAAACCCGCAAATGAAAATAATTTAGTGCCTCCAAACCAAGATCCAAACGAGGGAACTGATAGGCAAATTCAAATTGCAGCAAAAAATTACAGCATGCCATACCAGTTTCTACGAGCACTAAATCAAAGCAGAAAGAAGTGGTGAAAAACACTGCCATGCCACCGCCACATTTTCTAGTTCACATGTTATTACTCACCCAAGTAGCAGAGTCTTTCATACTTCATACACATCGATAAAAAATTTACATATCACATTATGGCATCCATCTGAGATCAAAATCAAACGTCATATTTGGCTCAATTTAGCTCCACAGTTGGTGGTGTTCCTGTAGGTCGCAGTCTTGGCTACCCAAAAAGTGATCCTTACAACAGACATCACTCTTGCTCTATGCAACATCTATGCAATGCTCTTTAATCATCCTCCAATGTCAATTTGGACCCATGATTCTTCTTACATCCAAGCGCTTCACCATAGAGATCAACTCATTAATTAAACACAACCTAGTAATTTCTTTAGTCTCAGGACTCTTAGCTCCAATACCAATTGAAGAAAACTAAATCAACTAATAATACACACTCACACTCATAAAATAAATAACAGACATATATAAAAACTATGCATGGCGGAAAAGGCCTTAGCCTTACAACATTCCTCACATTCTCATTATTAATTAATCCAATGCACAAAGAATGATAATAGTGCAAATAAATACATGAGGAAGTTGGTCTCAAGATAGTACATCTATATTGGACACTATGGTTGAGAAAATATCTTAACAACACACTAATATAGGAGCCTAACTAGTTGGAGAGAATCTCTCAACCAACTAAGCCTAAACTGACTCCTAACCATGAGGAACAAACTCAATCTAGAAAGGTAGGATCAAATCCTAACTTTCATGATTTTAATTAATTTAATTATTTGGACTTAGAATTGTTTTTAACATGAAAGTGAGGCTAACAACCCCGTCCCCATATTTAGAAAATGCCCCATCAAAATACATTTTCCAAATGCTAGTGTTTGAAAAATGAGGTGTATTGGCAGTTTCTTCAATGCTAATTTAAGGATTTATAAGGTCATTAGCAGCTAGAGGAAAACATCCAAAGTCTTGATCAATTTCATAAATGGGATGATTATTTGTTTGACTTTCTTTACAAATTGTATTGATGAATCTTAATTCTTTGTATAGTCTTAAATGTTCATGTCCATAGATTAGGATTGTAGCATAGGACATGTCCATTTGTAGACTTCCTCCCAACTTAACACAACAAGATATTGACAATAACATTCCAAATTTTGAGGGAATATTTGTAACAACTATGTCCAAGACTATACTTTTCACAGGGATCTGAGAAAGTGTTACAACTAAATCGTTAATTAATCCTAAGAAAGGTATTTTCTTCGAATCAAAAGTACACTAATCATGATATGGTCTAGTGATTTACAATTGAAGTTGATCCATGATTACTTTAGGCATTAGATTATGGAAAGCCCCATAATCTAACATACAATTGTATAAAAGGTAATCATGAACTTTCAAAGTGACATAAAAAGGAGGTACACATTCATCAATCATATCTGAACTAGGACCAAAAACAACTCAAGGTTTTTCATCCCGTAAACTAATGACATCCCCCTCTGTATCAACACTTGAAGATTGAATCAATTTAGAGAATTGATGTTTATAACCTGGATTTTTGGAGAGTTCAGATAATGGAATTGGAATTTTAACTCTTTATAACTTTTTTTTCAACATAAAAAATAGTTGGAACAAAATTTTCAGAAGTGTTATGTTCTTGTAACTGATTTTGTGGTTGAACTGATGATGTTTGTGTTTCAGTTTCTTTTACTTGAGGTTCATCAAAGGTAATATTTTTACCGATCTACCAGGTCCTGGTCTCCGTCTTAAGTCATAACTTCTATTTAGTTCAACAATGAGGAATTCAAAAAAATCTTGATGCTTGGAAGTTTATGAGTTTTCTTGATTTTGAAATAGAGACTGATTGGAACAATAACATCTTGAGATGATGGGTATTCAAAATAATTGATATCATTTGTATTAATAGGAACATTTTCTTTAGGATCTTGATCATAAATCATTAAGGGAGGTTGAATTTGTTGATCAGTGTTTGGTCTTTGCAAAATTTGAGGTTGAAAATGTCTTCTATATTGAACTTGTGTTCTGTTTGCAACTTGTTGGGTTACTCTAGGTTGAGCTTCCATTCTTGAGAATTTTTTAGACATATTTCTAAGTAGAAAAGTTATTTAATCAATTTTATGTTCTTCATATTTAGTTTTTGATGATGAGGTGCTTTCCTCTCTAGCTTTCATTTTCTTTCCAACGTTTTTAGCCTTTTCTTTCAATTTACTAGATGATGAACTATTAGCTTCGACTTCAATTGCATTAGTTTGCTTGTCTGCTAAAGTTTTGGATTTTCTCTCTCTAAGAATTACAAAAAAATGTCTTCAATGCTTTGGAAAACCTAACTTTAGCAGCAGTAACTGAAGGTTTACAATCTGGGGGCATCTTGTTATAAATTTGATTGAATCTCTTAATGAAATAAGCAACAGGTTCACCAAGATTCCTTCTTAAATATTCAAATTCCATTAAATAGTAAACATGATCCTTTTTTATTCCTCACTAATTCTTTAAAATGTTGGTTAGTTAAACCCATGAATTAATAGAATTAGCTTGTAGCTTTCTGAACCATATTCTAACATTTCCTTCTAATGATTGAACAAAAATTCTTGTGTAAACATTTTCATTCTCAATATTCATGTTATCAACAAAATATAGAAATGCAACCAAGTGATCTTCTGCAGATGGCCCTGTTTCTCCATTAAATATAGGTAAATGTTTCAAATACCCATCAGGAAAATCATGCAATTGGGCTTCTAGTGGAAGAACTAATGACGCATATCGTGTTGCCACGATTGGTTGAAAACCATCCATTTGATGTTGTAATGGAATTGTCTTTTTTGGAGAAACAACTTTACTAGAAGATGGTTGTGATGAAGGTTTTGGGTTCCTAGAAAAATTGAGGATTAATAACCAATTTTTGAACTTCAGGTAAAACCCTTTCAGGATCTTCAAAAGCTATAGGATTAGTATAAATACTAAGTTCCTGTTTAGGTTTAGCATAAGTAGAGGGATAAGTATGTGCAATAGAAGGTTTAAAATCAACTGGTTTAAATTTAGAAAGAGAAAATTTAGGATATTCTTCAGTGTCAAAAAGTTTCAAATGGGAATAAGGAAGTTCAAAGGCCTCAAGCTGATGAAATAATATTTTAGATTGAAGATCTACTCCTCGAGAAAGGAGTTCTAAAACTTTTGGAGGAAGATCTGATAATTCAACAGGTATTGGAGTTGATTGAGAAGGGTCAGATTGTGAGGGTACTTAAGATAAAACAGAGGCAAAATCAACACAAGAGAATTCTAACCTATGTCTAATAGATGAAATTCTCACTAATCTCTCTGGATTTGATAAAAGAGAGAAAATATCTAGATCTAATTGAGATATGGTATGCGTGCGTGAAGTCAGATTTAATATGTAGAGTCGCCAAGTGAAGGATTTTAGCCCACTGACCTCTTATTCACCCTTAATAGGAAAGTTTGATCATTGTCCTAGGGAAAAAAACTTCAATATTCATTCCCCAATGACAATGCCAATTCGATGTTTTTTTCTTGTAGACAGTTCTAGGTGTTATAGACATATTTTTGCACTGCAATTCCAATCACATATGTTGATAAACCAAGGGCTCTCAAATCCATAAAAGTGTTGTTTCAAACCCTAAAGGATCAAGGTCAACTAATTACATCATTTCCCAAAAGTTCTCCTTGAAAAACTACTTAGAACTGGTCAAAACTGGACCATATAGACTGCTCCATGTTGAGAGTGCGATGCATCTCACATATTACACACAAGCGGTGCGATGCAAACTAAAAATCCCTTCTGTAGGGTGTGATGATCGAGAGCAGACAAATGGAAGAGGAAGTTTGCTAGGTGGAAACTCAGATAATCTTCTAGAAACTTCTCATATGACACTTGCCTCTCTGAATTTGCCCAAGGATGAGTAAGAGATCATGAAATCTCCAAGGGGAACCAAGAACTATCAGTGAAATGACACTAATCAAAAACCCAGAAGCTGACTCATCCCCTGCCAACATCTATATATGGATCCCTCATCTTAGAGATCCAGAGGCTGGAATTTTGTAATATGTAAGGAAGTGTTGTTGGTTTCTCTTTGAGACATTGTATTGTTGGGTGATCTAGCTTTTCATGAGGTGAAGAGGGCTTTCATGTTGGAAGGATGGTGCTGGATCAAACAGCTAGGTTGTAATCTTCTCTTCTACTTCTATCAATAAGGTTATTTGAGTTTTCCTCCATATACTTGTGTATTTCTGAATCTTGTATTTATGTATGAATTTGTATGGTTAATGTACATCTGATTCTACATTGTTTATGGTATTTTAGATCTCTATTCTTTGATGGTATTTTGCTGCTTTGCCTCTACAAGTGTTCTTTGAAGCGGGACAACTGAGAAAGGAGTGGCGAAGCTCTATCAAAGGAGAGAGGAAACAAGCAAGGAGTCAAGCGAAAGACTCAGGTGGTGCTCTTTGCTTCTCTCTTATCTATCTCCCATAAAGGAAAACACAAGTTACTTTGAATTATTTGTTTCTAAGATAGCTACCCGTCTTAGTGGGACTATCAGATTTGAATAGACACTAGTTTTCCCATAAACAAAATGGCAACTCCGATGGGGAGCGAATCGTTTGTTTTTTTGTTGCTATTGTTTGCTTTATAAACTACAGACGAAGCTTGAAGTTAAGCCAACTAGCCTTCGAACTACTTTTGCTATGCAATTACAAAGTAGCTCAATGTTGCTTCAGTCAATCTCCGGGTTGGTTTATGAACTGAACATCTGACTTGCAAACATCCTAAGTGCCATGGTGGTGGCTCAATAACTTCATAAGATCATGCCCCTATACTTTGTGTTTACTGTCCATCACAATCTCGGCCTAAATCACTGAACTTAGCTGCAAATTGTGAGTGAAAACCAAGCTTAGTCTCGTCCCTGGACCATCACACTGTCTCTCATTGGCAGTATAAATGCATCACACCTCCCATGTGTTGCAGGTGAGATGCATTCCTGTTTCCCTTAAGGACAGGTGCGATGATTGAATGAGATTGTTTCTCTCTCCAGATTTTGGTTTTTTCTTCATTGTTTTCAGCTCTATTAAGTAGTTTTGCATCCTATGATCAATATATCATTGTTGAAACCTTCTTCCTTCGCATTATTCAACATCCATTGATAAGGAATTGTAAATGTTTTTTTATGTATTTTTCATCATTTATAGTCCTCCTTTGCAAAAGGTAGCTTAATCGAACTGTCATCTTTTGATTCGATAGTGTTGTAACTGTCATTTTCAGTCAAGAAAAATAGTGTCGTAAAGTATTCCTCTTTTAGATAGTCGATTGTACTTTTGGCATTGTATTTGATTTGAATTGTCAATTCTTTGAAGTGTCGAAAACAATTTTCCATTCGAATTTGAAAGTGTCGTCTTAGTCTTCCTTTCATTTTGAAAAGAAATTGTTAAAGTGTCACTTTGAAGAAAAGTAGTTCAGATTTGTACTTAGTTTTCTTTTTGGCATTCTCACATTACGGAAACGGAAAAGAAATACATGCATGTGAATTTGCATTTAGACTGCATGCAGAAATTGATTTAGGAAAAGTGCATTTAGTGTGTGCTCTCTGCTCTCTGTTGAAAGAATCTTACTCTTCTTTCCTTATTAGCTAGGATTTTCATTGCTAAAAGAAAACAAATGACTGTTTATCATTCTAGATTGCATATTTGGGAATTGTACATCTACATCACGTGGTGAACCTTGAAAGGAAAACGTCTTAAGAAATATAAACTATAAAATAAACTTCAATGAACATAAAAACACCTTGGAACATAATGCACAACATCTAGAAGTCTAGGCTAGAGACGTATTCTAGTGTCGTAAAGCCTGGTAACTATAGTTTTCATCGTAGGTTGGGTGATTCCTCCTCTTTGATACGACAAGTGCCAGTACGGACTTGTGCTCCCACGTACCATCGAGTATATATTGGGAGACCACAATAGGCTAATATCCTTTATCCTTAGGAAGCTATGTCTGCTGCCCTATCGATCGCAATGCACTGAACACAGAATTCAGGAAGATTGACTTCCATACGTAAAGTCCTTGGTAATTTCTCTTTAATTTATCATCGAGGTGTATATTGCAGTTTTGCGATTGGTTTGGTAATCCCTCTGTCTAGGTTTCTAGAGTAGTCACTTTCGTTCCTTTTCGACTCCTTAAAAGAAAAGGTCCATCTGAGCACTTGTCACTTTAGGCTCATTAAAAATCGAAGGCGACTAGAGTCACCTTTAGCTTTTTCTCGACTCTTAAAAATTGAAAAAGCAAGTTGTGTCAAAGCGTCATAAAATTTATTTAATTCGGAATAACATCCCTGTCCCTTCATTGGTCTTAGGTTGAGGTAATGGAGTCCACCAATCAAGGATTCCCCCTTGGACGAAATACTAGTCCTTTCTCCTCTTGGGGAGATATTGGTGCTCCTTATATGGCTACATTATCCCTTCCAGGACTCACAATTAGCCTGCCAGTCTGGCTATTCTCGACCTCTGTCGTTCAAAACACTGTAATTCCTCAATAATCAAATCAAAAACTAGATGATACTAGAGTTTCTCCCCCACCTTCTACTTCGTTTGTTTCTCCCTCTCCTTCTTCCTCTTCGCTTGGTGAAACTAGTGATACTAAAAACCAAGTAGCTGAGAAGAAGAAGAAGAAGCCAACTGTGCAAGGGGGAAACCATGCATCGTCTGACGAAAATCCACACACTCCACCTTCCAAACCCAAATCTCCATGTGTAATTTTCAAAGGAAACCACTATCATCGAGATTTTCCTTGCATCCTACGGATCTTGAGAGACTGGTCTCCTCACTTGCACAATCCGGTGTCTTCAACCTCTGTCGATCATGTTGAGAGTGCACCATCAACTAGTGAAAATGAAGTCAATGGACAAAAAGGAAGATCTAAATTTCCTTGTAGGTTGTGTGAAGGCGATCATGCCCTCCATCGTTGTACTTTTCTAGGCGAAGCGAAAAGAGTCTTGGATAACTGTATTGCTTCAACGCAATGACTTCCGCCTGGATACAAGAAAATCTTACCAAGTCCATCGCTAGTTGAAAATCTGACTGACATACCTCTATTTTTAGTTGAACCATCTATCATTGAAGATAAACCCTCTGAGTCCACACTGGACAAAAGTCAGTAGGTTGAGACGGCTCGACCCAGTCTTGTCTTCAAAAGGTCCACATTCAGATGATACAGTCTCCAAAGAGAATGAGAACGACACCATTCAAATTCTTTTGTTAACACAGAGTATGATGAACATGGGGGCAATCTACCCGTTGCTTTACCACACGAGGGAAGTTCCCCAATTCAAGAGATTAATCTGGCCATTTATTCGGTCCCTCCTCTAAGCAATCTAGTCATTTCTTTTGATTGGAATCTACTAGCGGGACCCCGCCTTCTATCTAATGTACCATTCTGAATCATAGTACAAGCTTACAGAATGATCATGGCTGGCACTATCATAGATGAAGGGGCTTCCATGAGTATCCTTTCCTCAATTTCTTGGAAAGCTCTTGGTTCACCATTGCTTCTGCCTAAGATTTGAAATTTGTCAAGCTTCAATAAAGGAACCAGTTGACCATTAGGGATCCTTCCAAATTTACCTATAACTTTGAGAAGGAAAACCGTTCATTTGAATGTGATGGTAGTCCAAGGGCCACTCGATTACAATCTAATCCTTGGGAATGACTACATTTACAACATGGGAGCTATTGTTTCCTCATTCTTTTGGGTAATGTGTTTCTTGTATGAAGGCAGAATGGAACAACTTGTTGACTAGCTTTCATTCCCTGGTTCAAACACTGCTACTAGTCAAACACCATCCCTAAATGGTCTCCTTTCAGAAGGAATGTCTCATCAACCTCCAATTCAACCACCTAATGACCGCGAGTGATTCGGTGAATGTGACGAAACCCAGGGGGCATGCACCCTGGTCTACTTCGGCAGGTGAACCTAGATGAAAAGATAGATTTCCTCATAGAATATATGACCAGTCTGACACACCCATCCGTCTAGGATATGGGATCAGTCTAGAACAAGATCTCCTTGTTGTAGGTTATATGATTGGTCTGACATACCCGTCTGTGTAGGATATGGGATCAGTCCGAAACAGGATCTCCTTGAAGGTTATGTGATTGGAGCGCCGACCCACACCATTCACCTTTGTCAATTTCGATGGATAGAGCCAAGGAAGTGTTTTTTCTGCTCCGTGGATGAAACAATCTTGCTTTAATGCAAGGACTTCCATATGGTAACCTGGAAACTCTACTTTTCTTTATACCTTGGGGCATGCAAAACCTTTTTTTATGCAAGTGAAAAGATACCAATGTAACTCTAACCTCGTAATATTTTACTAACTTCAACTGTTAGGTTAGGTGATTAGTCTGTTCCACCATTCACCTTTGTCGGCAGTCCGACAAAGTAAACGTAATGTTTTTTCTAAACTATCCTACCTAACCTCATTAGTTCATTAACTCTTAGCTCTGTAGTTGGTTGTTCATTAACTCTTAGCTCTGTAGTTGGTTGTTTCACATGGGGCAAGCTCATTAAAAAATAAACCTACTAATAAGAGACATCCTTAAAGACAACTGGTGTGAGAAATGTTACCGCAGGGTTGAAGCTCGTTAAAAAATAAACCCACTATGAGCAATGTTTCGGCAAAGTTCAAGCTCGTTAAAAAATAAACCTAGCAACGTGCAATGTTTCTGCAAAGTTCAAGCTCATTAAAAAATAAACCTACCACTGAGCACATGTTGGCACAAGGTTCAAGCTCATTAAAAAGTAAACCCACCTTTTGGTAAATAACCTTTGTGATCGCATTGCTATCAAACTTTTGAGCCTTGGTTGTGTTCTTACCGTCACCTTCACTCTTTCAGCCGATCATATGCTTCCACTTGATTTTTTACCCTTTTGAGGAACAGCTGCAATGCGTGATTCTACTAGCCACCCTCACTACACTACCATGTTTGAGAAGTTCCAAACTTACTTGGAACTAGTTGCTACCTGGATACATCACTTGTTCCTAAAAAACGAGTCTCTTTTAAGCTCCTTTTAGACTAGTAAAATATGAAAGTATTGTCAAGCTAATGCCTTTCCAGCTCGTTAAAGTAAAGGGAAGCGCCATCCCTCCTCTATATTTTAATCTTTTTGGACTTGAGGGATCATTACACAAAAATATCGAGTGCTTGTCTTGTCTGGCTTGCTAAAACTATCGAAAAGTCATCCCTTTCGTATTACTTTATACTTTTTCGGACTTAAGGGATTATACCACAAAAAAGGTCTGCTAGAGTTTCCTTTCTATCTCTTTTCAAACTCTCTAAATATGAAAAGGACCAAGTTATCTTTGTCGATAAACTCGTTAAAACAATAGCGACAAACTTTTCCATCCGGGCAAGAGTGAGTTTCACTGTCGCTAGGCTCGCTAAAACATAGTGACAGGTTTGCTCGAAGGGAAAATTATAGAACAAGCATATGTTATCCTCCTCAAGCTTGACAAAAATAAAGAGGTACTGGTCAGCAATGACTGGGGAAAAAGGGAAGAAAACTTGAAGAACTTCACTGGTAGCAGGTCACTCTTGAACATGACACTTTCACTCCATCACCATGATTGAGTCGAGTTGGGTTATTCCGTTCACCATCACCATTGGTCCTCCATACCATCCATGGGGTTAACGCTATTGATCCATCACAGTATCGCCGATATGTTCAAGAGAAGTCGCCCAGAGAATTCACCAACCCAACTAACGCCTCATCCATTGCAATACCTTCACGCTCCATTTTTCATGACCGCCACCCTGAACCTTGTATCATCAAATCGTTTTTACCTCCACAAAATCATTTTCTTCGTTTCGTGCCGTAGATGTGGGATTCATTAAATCCCTCCTACGATGGGTCACTTCTTATCAACATTAGCTCATTATCCAAGAATTTGACTTAGGAACAACCCTTTTAGTACTTTGAAGCTTACATGCCTCAATGACAAGTTTCTCATTTTCGGCGACAAGTTTACATCAGTGGCCTTCGATTGAAATATTTTGCATGGTGTTCGACATCAACTCATGTATTCACACCACGTGAATTGTACTGCAGTACCTTGAGGGTCATTATCATTATCGGTGATTCCTCTCGTGCCTGTTAATAGCTTACATCATTGGTTAGTAATTAGGTGATGTCTTTTCATGTTCAGTTTCAGGATATCTTTTCACATGGATCAACTTGTACATCGGGAAAATATTGAATGAGTTTGAAGACCCCAGATCTAGTTTCATCCATCCGGGCTGCAGTATATTCAGGAAAAAAAAGACATCAAATGTACTCCATAGCTGCATAGATGATCATCCAAGCTAAGGGATGATGGCTCTATCAAAATCATCAGTCTGCCACACAGACGGTTGTCTGTCCTATGTGCATGAAAATGAATTTATAAAGCTGAGCATGGGAATGCCCGCCTCAGCTAGATCATGAAAGTAATATGAATATAATGTATTGTATTGTATTTTATACAGGTCACCTTCCAGGTCGAAAAACCTCGGATCCTCATGATAAAGCATTTCACCTGACATTAGAAGATTTACAACCTGCTTTAGGGGGCAACTGTTATAGACATATTTGGGCACTACAACCCCAATCACATATGTCAATAAACCAAGGGATCTCAAACCCTAAAGGATCAAGGTCAACTGATTACATCATTTCCCAGAAGTTCTCCATGAAAAACTACTCAGAACTGGTCAAAACTGGACCATACAGACTGTTCCATGTTGAGGGTGCGATGCATACTGAAAATCCCTTCTATAGGGTGTGATGAGTGAGAGAAGACAAATGGAAGAGGCAGTTTGCTAGATGGAAACTAAGAGAATCTTCTATAAACTGCTCATTTGACACTTGCCTCTCTGAATTCGCCCAGGGATGAGTAAGAGATCATGAAATCTCCAAGTGGAACCAAGAACTATCAGTGAAATGACACTAATCAAAAACCCAAAAGCTGACTCATCCCCCTGCAAATATCTATATATGGATCCCTCATCCTAGAGATCCAGAGGCTGGAATTTTGTAATCTATAAGGAAGTGTTGTTGGTTTCTCTTTGAGACATTGTATTGTTGGGTGATCTAGCTTTTCATGAGGTGAAGAGGGCTTTCATGCTGGGAGGATGGCGCTAGGTCAGATAGCTGGGTTTTAATCCTCTCTTCTACTTCTATCAATAAATTTATTTGAGTTTTCCTACATATACTTGTGTATTTCTGAATCTTGTATTTATGTATGCATTTTATGGTTAATGTACATCTGATTCTACATTGTTTATGGTATTTTATATCTCTATGCTTTGATGGGATTTTGCTACTTTGCCTCTATAGGTGTTCTTTGAAGCGGGACAAGTGAGAAAGGAGTGGCGAAGCTCTATCAAAGGAGAGAGGAAACAAGCAAGGAGCCAAGCGAAAGAGTAAGGTTGGTGCTCTTTGCTTCTCTCTTATCTATCTCCCATAAAGGAAAACACAAGTTACTTTGAATTGTTTGTTTCTAAGATAGCTACCCATCTTAGTGGGACTAGCAGATCTAAATAGACACTAGTTTTCCTGGAAACACTAGGTTGTGGAACTATCCCAAAGCATCTAAGAGGTTTTTACTTAAATGGATGATCAATACATTAAACCTTTAAACATATGTAATTTCTTATTTATGAGAAAACTGAAGGGTTGATTTTCATTCGTAACAAAATTAATCTTTGAATTGATTTGAAAAACATAAATTAAGAATTTATATAGCTATTAAACATTCATATTGAACATTTAATTTATCATATATAGTAGACGTGTGTAGAAGTTTTCTACATGCAAACATTACACATTCAAGAGATGACATAAGGAAACAATTAAAAGATTTAGAAGAATTAATTAGGACAATCTGTTCAGTTAATTAATCTCTTTTAATAAATATAACTTTGCAGAAGAATTTAGGGAGTTTGATCTTCAATCTAGCCTTTCCCAAAATTCTATGTTACCTTGAATATGTGAAAAAATAAATATGAAAAACATCACTGATAACAAGACAAACTTACATAGATACACAAGTTGTTTAAAATGAATCCAAAATCCTTCAATTATCTTCAGAAATATCTTTGAACATTACAAGCATGTAACTGGTTCATTACAAGGGTTCAACCTTGACTTCTTCGAATTACCAAATACTTATAGAATCTAATTCCAAAAATCTTATATCTAAATTGAAATTTTATTACAAAATGAGATAATATCTTAAACTCTTTTGGATTTACAAAAATAGAACTAGAAAGTAGCTATTATAAACTGATTCAAATAATTAAAATACAATTTAATTGTGTTGTTTGATGATTGTTTCATTTAGCTGAATTTTCTGCTTTCTTCTCCTCCTTTTCAGCGTATTGCTTCTTCTTTTCCCATGATTGGTCACTGAAGTCCTTGCATGTTGTTTTACTCGATGAGTTCAAGTAATTTATCCCATCCTTTATTATTTGGGATAGAAAATTTTGTTACTTTCCTATATGCCTCATCAAATTTTGTGTAATTTTAAAAAGTTGGTCTAGTGATGAGAAAAAGGTTAACTTCACACTGAATGAAGAGATCATACTCTAGGCCTTCTAGGAATGCTTCCCACTAATTATCCCTTTGAATTTGGAAAAGTTGGTTATGTCTATTTATATCTGGTGCAATTTGCACTGATAATCTTCTCGTGAAATCAATTGGCCAATAGAATGTTGTAGAGTTGGAAGTCCCTTTTGATGCAAGATATTGAATTTTTTGTGAAATGTTTTAATCTGTGCTTCCAAATTTTGACATTTTTTATGTAGTTGTAACATAAAATTTATTTTTTTCAAATCTCTTCTTACCTCTAGGACATTCTCAGTTATGCCCTCAATTCCAAATTCTTCCAATTCTTCTTTCGTTTTAGAATTGAGCACTTTAAGTATTTTATTAGCTTTCTCCACGCATGTCTATTTCCAGGAAAACTTGTTATGAAACCAGCTCACAAAAAGAAAGAAAAGATAGTTGAACGCCTTAGAATTCAGCCTCTTTGAGGGGGAAAGCTCCTTTACATTACACAAATGAACAATTCTTGGATGATTCAAATGAAAAAACCTCCT